>JAECUM010021003.1:0-20190 GCA_016617855.1 Megalonaias nervosa
GAGGCGTATAAATAAGAAAACTTATAACATATCCATCGCTAAGAAATTTAGATACGTATTTCAGAGTAATTTAAATGAGAATATTAATTCCGTCAGTAGCAAGCAAAATATGAAATTTTTCAAATGCATTGAACCATGTTTGAAGGAAATAATTATTATACAGTTTTGACTACTTGACTTTATGAATGCTCATTTAGGCTTAACTATCAGACTTTAATAAAAAGACCTACCTGGGTTGTAGTCCGAGCTTAAAACGTTTTACAACGATAAGAAAGACAAAAGATATTCAGACTCAAATGACTATTCCAAGAACAAAATATTTATCATCCCGAAAATGAATGAGACATGATCTGGAACTGAGTGTTGATCAAATTAGAGAGATTTTCGAATTAACATCATAACGTCAGTTACAACGAAAATAGATGCAAAGAAAACATGCAAAGTAATAAATGAAGGTTATGATAAAATAAAATTCTCATTAGAAATGTAGAACGTCAAATTTAATCGAAACTTGAAAAACAGCTTCCATTTGACATTGACAGTTTAAAGTGTGTAAAGTTCACAAAATATTATTCTAACTACTCTTCTGTTCAAAGAGATGCACGACAAATTAATAACCATTCAATTAGCTCCTCATATACGCTTGTATCTTGCTTGCAGAGTGCCATTAAGAACATCCTGAACTTGAGATATTTTATGAAGAAGAGAAAATGTCTTATCAGAGCTCAAAATAAAAATGATTATAAAATCCCTTTCTAGCAGAATCACGTCTGTATCCCATGTTAACAGAATTCTGTTCAGAATCTCCTGATGTTGAGGTGCCTGGGGCAATTTAAGAATGTAGATTAATATAAAAAAATTTAAGTCATAGGAATGAATTATGCTAGCAGACAGTATTTAATGTATAATTATCTAGCCAGTTGTATTCTGTTAGAAATGTTTCAGGTTCTGAGATGCATGTAGTTTAATAGCGGATTAACTGACTTGACATCTTTCAATCACTGCAATTGGCTTATAAGAATGCAAAGTCCTCTGAAATAGATAGATAGATAGATAGATAGATAGATAGATAGATAGATAGATAGATAGATAGATAGATAGATAGAAAGTCAGATAGATAGATAGATAATTGATAGATAGATAGATAGATAGATAGATAGATAGATAGATCGACAGATAGACAGACAGACAGATAGACAGACGGACGGATAGATAGATAGATAGATAGATAGATAGATAGATAGATAGATAGATAGATAGATATGTCGATATGCACGAAGGTAGAAAACAGATATTACTGGACTTTTCCTATTTGCACATATTTCTTGCAGTTTGTATTTTGGGGTAAATCTCCCCTTACTATGGGTATTATCGATTTCTGCTTTTGGTGTCAACGGTTATTTTTGAATGATTTAAACGTGTGTTATTAGGTGGCGGACATGTCCTTAAGTATCACAGTACTACATTGTTTTAGCATCTCCAAAACCAAAAAATGTATCTTTACGGAAGTTTTGAATATAATGCATTTATCAAATATTTAACTTGAAAACATAATGGTTTAGAATAATTTGCCTTCGACGCGTATTTATCGCTTATTTCAGGAAACACTTAATAATTTTGTTTACAGTGAGGTTTAATTCTATTTACGAAATTAAGCAGCTTTTTGTTTCTTTCTTTCTTAGAGCAAGTGGTCGAATTTTTCATAAATCATGATGAGTAAGATTTGTATCGTATTACAGTTCCACCTGCCAAGCCAGAAAAATTCCATTAGCTTATGTTACGATTACAAAACTTTAATAGAATGATTCATTTCTCCCTATTTTCCAATCGATTTCCCGATTAAGTCAGGAGGAAGAAGTCGCATGGGCTATTCACAGTGTAAATTAATCCGAATTTAGGAAATACAGCGTCGTTCCCTTTATCATGCACTTGAAAAGTTCACTGACCATGATTCATACAAGAGAGGTATGAAGTATGGTCACTCAACAATGACGTACTATTCACTCTTTGGAATTTATTCTTTCCTCACAGAGAAACATACCAAGGGGTTCATGATATACTAGGTATTAAACAGTGCGTAAATATTTAACCCCGACTACAGATAAAGTAAGGATAAAAACTGAAACCATGTAACTTTAATAACGCATGGTCACTATTTTCAATAAATTGTATGATCTGTAAAAAGAATCATTATGACATCGATAACTTCGACAAAGTATATTGTATATTAATTTACTATAATGTGTACCCTAGTCATAATATGCATACAATCATACCTACACTATTTTATTTGTCACAATCAAAACGGTTTGGGTTTCATTCCCTTAAAAGGCTTTGAATAAAACTCCAAATTTCAAAACTTCCAAAATTAGCATACAATAGAAAACAATGGTTTAATAACATGAAAGTTCAAATAAATCATCTACATGCACAATCCAATATGACTGTACGTTTTCATTTGTGTGCGTCAAGACGTTGTTTTGCAATACTGCTCATAAACTTTCATGTACTATGGACAGACGAAACTTACTCTTAAAATGCCTCCATTGCATGCATTTGGATGATAAATCAACATTGGTGTTGAGACTGTACAAAATGCTTACACATCAACAAAGAATTAGGCCTATTCAACATCCCCGAACCCACAGAGATAATGACTGTACGCAATCATGATTTGGTTTGGTTAAGGTGCTTTAAAGTTTAGCAACAAAAGTGGGTGATGATGTGACGCAGCAACTGACACGGGCTAGTTCGATGGAAGGGCTAGAACACGTACCCTTTCGATTACGAGTCCTACACGCTGGCCACTGAACCACTGCGGCTACCACGTATGTATGTATGTATGTATGTATGTATGTATGTATGTATGTATGTATGCATGCATGCATGTATGTATGTATGTATGTGTGTATGTATATATGTATGTATGTATGAATATGTGTGTTTGTGTGTGTGCGTGGTTTCTTGCATGCATGTATGTATGCATGTATATACATTCAATGCAGGCACTCAGCTTAAGAAATATGTTATAGATCATATGCCATGTACGGTATTCTACTTTAACACTGATTATTTCTTTCACATATCTGAACTGCTATTGCAGATATGTATATTTAAAAGATTGAGGACTGTATGATGTACCATTTGAACCATCCTGATAACTTCATATCATGGTTTTATCGCGAGAAGGCAAAGGTGCGAGGTCATGATAACGAAGATGTGAAGTTGATGTTCCGATTGTACGAGGCTAGAGAATTGATATGCGATGTCGGGAAGGCGCGAAGTTATGATACGAAACTGCAGTGTTACAATACAAAGAGAATGAACTGAATACTTGACTCTTTTCTTCAGTGCTCGTTTTGTATGAAAACAAAGGGAAATTAACGTATGCGCATTCTCCATATTCTATGTAACATAGCTTATGGCCGCAAAATATTTGAAGGTATTTATTAACGACATCGGCTGTATTATTAATTAATTTAATTTGAGGTAATTCCCTGTACAAAGACTCTTTGGCTGCATAGCAGTTAGATTTGGAAAAATAAGCATAACTAACAGTGTAACTTTCGTCCGTATTCTCTCTCTCATAAAATTAATAAATATGATATGAATGTGTCGAAAATTAAATTCTGTCACATTTACTCAACTTTATAAATTCATACTGTCAGGTGATCAAACAATTTTTGCGAATTTAAACATAAATTATAAACTGTAAAAATAATTTGCATACAGTGTCAGTGTATACTTCACACTGAAACACAGAGTGTTATTAATCAGGTTATTAATCAGATCGGGAAAAAAATATTATGTCGATCTTGAACACTACGCATAAACAGATCTACAAGGATATAATATTATTTACAATACAGACAGCCAATGGGTTAAGAATTCACCTGCTTAAGGTTAAGATCACTATGTTTATTATTTGTTGACATAAAAGCTAACGCTTGAGAAAATAAATCTACTTGATCGTCCAGTATACACTTGATTCACACTAGCTCCAACGCTCTTAACAATCAAACTACGGTGCTTAACAACATTTTCTCAAGACAAATATCCCTAGAGCTGATAGTTGGTACAACCGGCATAAATCAAAGGCTCGCACCTGGTAGACTCGGAGTAATCTTGGCATGCCGGGAAAAATTGAAGCAATCCCAGTTCAAAGACAAAGTCTATGCAGAAGCGGAAATAACTAATAACAATCATGAGCAATTGTGAACAAACATTCCACTCGGATATTACATCCACTTGATCGATTTAAAAGTATTTAGCATGACATCCAATGTTCCAGCCCTTGCTAAGTATAAGTGGTAAGTTTCGTGTAAACCGCAGTGACAACGGCTATTGTTATTGTTTGATATGATAAAATCTATCATGCATTCAAAAGATTAAAAAAAAACAAAATAAAAAGCTCATAGATACAACTGCATCTCCCCCCTCTGGGCGCAATCAAATGTCGTTTATGTTAAGTCTTGTGCTACATAATTTTCAGGCCCTTAAACATGTAGTGATTTCACTGTCTGGCAACTATTGTTATTCTTATTGCTAATTGCAGTTGGGGTTAAAAATAAAATTGAATACGATTGCACATCTTTATTAGCAAGATTTTGATATTATTAGACCAATAAGAATATTAAGACACATAACAAACATAAAATAATATTTTTGATCCTCCTCCCCGCATCAGACAGCAAAGCATAATGCAATGAGTGATATGGTCAGGATAGACAGTATGTTGGTTCTTGTATGGCTCTATAACTGAGGTGAAAATTATTTGTACTAGTTGTTCTATATGATGATAGCGTAGTTGAACGTATGCCAGTGTTTCTACGCCAAGAACACACACATATGCATATATATATATATATATATATATATATATATATATATATATATATATATATATATATATATATATATATATAGGTAGGTAGGTAGGTAAGTAGAAACTAGAAAACAAAGGTGTTATTTGGAGGAAATGATAACGTTGAGATTGTTAATAGCATGGTCTGTATCAGCTTTAAATAGTATTGTAATACATAAGATAAATTTATGACATCAATTCAGATTGTACCCTACATCATAGAACACAGCCTCAAACAGTGAATCAGGCTGTAAGACATAAGTAGTAATAGTGAATTGGGGTTTTGTTTTGCGGGTGTGCTGGAGAAATGAGTATTCGGCAAGGAAAGTCTTAAAAGAATGGATTTTGCTTGCCTCAGGGAGAATTTGTTAGGTCGAGGTTTGCACGGCTAAGGCGTTCTGGAGAATTTTATTGAACGGAACTTCATGTGCTTCCCGCATACTCGTTGAAGAAACGTGCTTGGACTGCTTTCTCGATGTCGCCATTGTGCCTTGGTCAGGTCAAGCATAGCAGCTATGTTTGTCCTGAGTTTAAGTGTGTGCGAGCAAGCAGCATTCAGGTAAATGAATGTTAACCATGTAGCAGTTCACTACTTCCTGCTGAATATATGCAGGCCATATTGACTAACGGCGATAGCACGAGAGGCAGCAACCGTTAAATCGAAGTACCTAGAAAGGCGGAAACGTAGCTTGGCATTGCAATTTTGTGTCTGCCCGTCACTGAGGGCCCACATCATGAGGTGGGGGCGCTCTGTGTTAAGGTCTCATATCAGTAAACTGCACCGGGGGGGGGGGGGTCATCCAGCTCGCCAACTTACCGGACACCAAGCAGTTTATCATTAATTCCTGCCACTGTCTTCCTTTGTATTGTATTTTTTTTTTTCTGTATATTTTCCTTTTATTATTTCTTTCATTTTCGTTGATGGCAACGAAACGGGTCCTTTCTGCACGAAATAACTGAAATCCTTTTGACAGTCATATACATCATGTACGCTTCAAAGAAGAGCTTGTGATATTCCTTTGAGATAACGTTGCCGTGCAGCGCCTTGGACACGTGGTCGAGAATCGTATTGAGCTTGGCCTCGGCCAGCACGCGAATGTCACTACGTTGTTCGGCCTTTGTTTCGTATCGCCGTTAGGCCGCATTCCAACTGCAGTGGGGTCAGCAATAAAGGTCGACAAGATGCAGATTCTCGCTTGTTTAGAGGCCGCGCGGCCGTATGGCCTCGTCGTGTGGGGCGTTCTACATCTTCTGTATTATTTTTAAGGGGAACATAATATGCAGATCATAATTTCTCGATGAGAACGTTAATGTGGAAGTATAATTTATCTGAAGGGAAGGGGGAGTTATCTTCTATGCAGATACCTCTGGTGTAAAGGCAAGACGTCAATGATATTAATGAAAATGTCATGTGTGGTCTCTCAGGATGTTCATCGTGCCTGATATATTCTGTATACTATCTTTCTGGCAGACGTGCTCTACGTAGAAAACATTTATAGAATATATGTAGATGGACACTAAGGGCCTCCTTAGCCAGCCAATAGCTCGTTGTAGTATATTTCGGCCCAGGCTTGTTGCTTGAGGCTGGCCTACGTGCTGTGGACTGGTACGAGGTTGCCGTCATACATGTTGTATGACACGAATGCGGAGTCGGCTATCAGGCGAAGAAGCTAGCCGCACAGACCTCACAATGGTCAACTTGAATTAGCTTTCAAAAGTTTGCATTGTACTCCAGCAGGCGGAGTTGTTGTTTATAAACTTGGAGGAGTCCTTCTCAGGCTCTATATTTTAGTTTGTTCAATTGCTTGTGTTATGCTGGATGCATGGTGCTATGATTGAATGCCAGGGCCCTGTGGACCTTATACCGCTAGCTTGACGAAGAGCTTTAAGTTTTACTAGTGGACAACGTTGCACTGTTTTGGGCGTATTCTGGTTCATCAAAATGCTTTGTACTCACTCAAATAGCTTTTCAAAATCCATAAAACCCTGGTGCCAGAGGATAGTCGCTGCTGGCATTAGAATTGGACCTCATAATACCGTCACTAAGTTTAGAACTTTTCAGACTTCGAGCTTTTACCATTTTCATGGAGGCTGTTAGTCCGCTACCAGTTGCCTGCTATACTGAAATAAACTCTATAACATAAATTCATCACCTACAAATCACACCTATGTTGGATTATGGCAGCTAAGGCAGCAGCATTGCAGGGCACACAAATGAATCAGTTCATCCGCCACACAAATGAACGCCATCTGTATAGCAATGGTGTATTTGCATGGCTTTAAAAAGAATTACATCTATGCGTTTGATATCCAACTTTTGCTCTGTGCGTTGGATACTTAATTTTTAAATTACTCTTTAGATATAAACCATGAATTGTCTACATTTTGCGTCATTCAGAGAACACTATTTGTGGAAAGGTTAAAATGATTTAAAGTGACCTAAATAGAAACGAAGAAACTTGGCTCTTTTTTTCAATTCCAGTCGCCTCGTCGACTGCATTCATTCGCAGTTGGTGTAATGATTTAGGTCTGATTTTATCTTATACTCTTATTATTTGGTTTCAGAATAGTCCATCCTTCAAATGGTATGATGTTGAAGCAATGAACAAGGCTCGATTTCGGCTAAATACTTTTGCAACCGAAGTAACTCATTTGAGCTGTAGAATCTTTCAATGCATTTCTCCTCAAAATTGCAACGAAATATTTTTGATGGAATTTCCTATGTTACTCATGTAGCTTCCTTTATTTTTTTTTATTCGAACTTTTTATGTTATTTTCTGTTATAGTTTCCTTTACGATTTCAGAGTCATAATTATCTTATATTAAGAATGATCCCTGGCCTCACCTTTGAGATATAAAGATATGGTTTACATAGTTATTTCGATGTTAGTTTTCGGTCTACATTTAAATTAAGAAAACTGGATGAAAAGAGCTTAAATGGTGATCGTATAGTTTTTGTTTTTGCTATCGTCTTCTACTTCTCAAATGATTCAAGTGCTTTATTATATTTACATACGGTCCAAATAAAGCATGCCCAATACCTGTGTTAATACTGTTTTGATTTAATATTTAAATAGGACATCTGGAATGTTACCACTTTTCAAGTTTACTTGACTCTTCGTGTAATTACAGTTACGTTTCCAAATACCCCAAATGCAATTTAACGAGGGTATATGATATGATTTCAACCTAGTAACAATTGCCTGAAATAATTTTAAAACATGGTGCCGACGTGTCTGTCCCGATCACAGTCTTTAAACTTTGCTTTGATGTAAATGTAACTGAAATGTAGAAATGTATACATTCATTTCGTGAATAAATTATGTGTGATGGTATTGTCCGTAATTGGTTGAACGACATGATCTATGTGTGCTACAAAAAGTTAAAGCATGCAAACATATTCAGATGAATAGTTATAATTAATATCTATTAAAGACACTGAGTATTTGATAAAACATTACAAAATAAAGAAGTGTATAATCTTATAAAAAGCAAAACTTTGTATCAAAACCAGAACTTTATTATTATTATTATTATTGTTGTTGTTGTTGTTTCTGCTGCCACTGTTGTAATTTATTTGTATCTTTCATTTACGTTTGAAGATTAAAAAGATATTTTATTCAAGGACTGTTACTCATCTCAAACCTAAAATCTTTGTCTCAACGTTTATGACTTCAAATGCGAGGCAAAACAATTTAACATATGTCGAATGTTCCTTATCAGAACATCGTACGAACCTTTGATTGTCTGCTACCTAGAACATAATTGATAAAAATAACATTTGTTTCCGATTAAGGGTAATGAATGCATGTAGTTTCTATCAATAATTAATTAAAGATTAAATTTCAGTTTACAAAAGTTGAATTTGAGTTTTCCTCAGAGCTGAACCAGAAAACATTCCGACTTTGAGCTATTAAACGATTAAAAAACGCCATAGTTTAAAGTGTCTAGCGATGTACAAATACGGCAAGGCAGTTCTAATGCGGCCATGTTAAGAATGTTTAATTCTGAATGCTCCTGATATTATCAACATAACTATGTAAATTAGTTTAGGGATCATCCACGGTTGTTTTTGTTTTACCTTTAAAATGAATTAAATGTATCCATTAATCTTTGCAAGTTGTGTTAATCTGTTCCATCACGTCATCAAAGCTCAAAAATGTCCATTGCTAGATGTAAATGTTTAAAACTCTTTAATAATTAAAACTTTAAATATTCCAAAAGTTATAAACGTATTTTGATTAAACTGAAAATGTAGTTTATGTAAACATGCCCTCTTGTGTCGCTTTAGTAACTATATTTTAAAATTGTCTACTGTTAACTATTAATAAATATACGGTAAGAGGATTCGAATCAGTAAGGACCCCATCTACAACTGTTTTATTCACAATCTTGATTCCTATCTTAATGTTGACATTATTCTTTCACATAGATTTAAAGTAGCAAAACTTTAATAAAACTTATGTGATGTGATCCTCATGGTTACCACAATATGCATTTCTTTGTCAGTCTATACAAGTACTGTTTCATTTCTTATTTATAGTCTCAATAAAATATGGGCCGCACTTATGTTGACATTATGTGGGTTTGACAAGTAAACAAGATGCTTCGAATTGCCACTCGTCAAATTTACTTTCTACCTCATGTTTCAGCAATGGAGGGTGATAAACTACGCGCGAGTCTCTACGTCTTTGAACTTATATTGACAACGGTAAATGATAAGATCTTAACTTTTAAGAATTAATTAAAAGACTATTTAAAATAATGTGGAGCAACTTTTCTTACCTCTTCATAGTCTTTAATCTTAGACATTTATACACAAGTTATGTAAATGTTATGTATAAACTTTCTACGTTATTTCAATGACTCAATTAATATTCAGCAAACGTCTGTGTTGCTGGTTCAATAGAGACATGCATATTTGCCGTCTTGGTCGACACTTGTATCTAGTGTTAAAGAATGCATCGATAATCCGTGTAATATGTAATCACATTTACTTAAGTTTGGGTGGCATTGATTTATTAAAAAAACAATAAAATATAAAGGAGAATATCTTAAAAAATAAAGGTGATTAAAAGCATTTGATTTTAACTTTCAAGCATTTAAGTTCTCTTTTTTTCGGAGACGATAACCCATTTCAAATTTATTTTAATTTACAGAAATTTAAAACTAGAATAGCAAGTTAGAAATATTTTAAGTATTTGTAACAGACCAAAGAGAGATAAATGTTTGTTTTCTGGAGAGCCCATTCATTACAAATGCCTTGAAATTGTCAATTGACATATAAATCTAATCTTTAAGATATAATCCTCGAACTATAAGAGATCTAAATATATTTAAATTATTGAAATTTCAATTATCGACGCTGCTACAAGTATCTAATGACTGCAAGCGTGTTGCAGGATCCACCACAGCTTCATACTTCAGCTTTCCTAGCACATTATCACTAATCCGTATTTAAACTTCAAAACATTTTAATCCCATATTAAGACATACTCAACATTTTTTAATATTAAATAACTGGACAGAAAAAATGTATGTTCCCTTAATATTGTATAACTTAATTAATATTCTCATCAAGTTCTTAATAGATTTTGATGAAAAATTGTCTGAAAATTATTTTAGATGTTTGCTTTTGCATTTGTTTTTTTCTTATATGTATGGTCGACTTCAAGGTCATATTATGATTATGGATTAAAAAAATACTGACTACAAGGTTTGAAATGATTACCCTACCTATATGAATTGCAAGGTCTTTTTCGAACTTTTTTTTTTCTTCATTTATTATCCAAATACCTTACATATTGTGGCTGTCTTGAGATTCTTGGATTCGACATATGCTCTGGGTTCTTTCGATGTTAAAACACTTGTCAAGTTTAATTTATTTCTTCACGTATGCGAAATTAAACTCGGATTTCCACGTGTGAAGTCTGACAAGGTGCACTCGCGCCTCTAAAAGGTTTCAATGATTTTTGAGGATGGTAAATGGTTTGCTTTGATAAGCACTATTACTCATATAGGGCTCAAAATGATTATGTTTACTTGGCATGTGTGATGCAAAACAGGGATATGTACTATTTCAACAAAGGAATGAGAATTCACCTAGGCTTTAAAACGAACTCATTTGCAATTTTTGAAAAATGAATATATACATTCCTATAAGAAAAATGAATTTTTTTCTTCTGATAAATATCATTGTTACATCTGACGGCAAGAAAACATTTTCATTACAGTGTTTGACCTACTGACTAAAACGTACACTTTATCATAATATTTTATACTCGATCTCCAAATTGCACATATGCCTTTACTGTTCCCAGATAATTATGACCGAGGTTAAATCGTTGCATAGTTATAAATGGGATCATGACATCGCTGCAGCCTTACAATTTTCAGCCGCAAAATAAACAAAGATTACAGTTTACTTCTAACATCAGCGACATCGAATATGTGCTAATCTCTGATCTCAGGACTACAGACCAATGGTCCAGGCAGCGGCTAGTAAATTTCAACCCATTAAAGACTGAACTTGACCCGCATTACACCAGCTTGAGTTACGAAAGTGAGCACATATATTTTGATGAGCTTCATAAACACCTTCGTCTCACATTCACTAACTCTTGTAGCTTTTCGAAACACATTATTAATATCTGGTTTCATGCATCTAAAATGCTAAATGTTTTGAGGACTATTAAGTGCAATCTGGTCGGAACTCTTTGAAAGGAATTTATATATGTCTCCTAGAGTATGCTGATAATATGGGATAAATGATCTTCCGCTGACATATCAAGCTTCGAAGGACTGTCACTTGAAGCGGGAAGAATTGTATCTGGACTTATCCGTGGCGCTTCTGTTAGCAATATTTACAGAGGAAACAGTTGGCTCCCGTTATTGGAGAGAAGAAAATTGTACACACTCTGTATAGTTTTCACAAAATTGTATATGGTTCTTCTCCTTTTTATCTACAAGATCTTGTTCTTCGTCGCCTGGACAAGCAAAACAACATAATCTGAGAACTGAAACTAATGTTCTACATGAACATAAAAGACTAGAAAACCGCATGCAATCCTTTAATACTCTCCACATTAAAAGTTTCGTACACTTTGCCAGATCCCGTGAAACATGACACAGATTATTTAATATTTCAATGTAAACTTTTGCCAGCACAAAATCAAGTCAGACTAGATCATTAAATCATCAATTATTTGTTCTAGGACAGGAAATAACGGCGGTGATTTAAATAATATATTTTTTCAGGTTTTGTTGCTGATAGCCCAGTGTGCACATGTAAAGAGGACGACGAGACTGCCAAATATCATATTTTCATTTATACCAAACATACAGTACCAAGACAGAGACCAATACAATGCTTATACCAATTATTCATCCCTGTTAGTACAAACGTATTGTTGTTAAGATCAGCAGAACTATCCAATCAAACAACCGCATCTTTGAAATCTTCCAGACTTATTGTAAAGATACTAAAATATTTCAATAATCGTCCAAGACAAATTACCTACTGGCAGGGTTTCCCACCTGTACCTGCCCAAAATCCCATTTTAAGTCTCCAAATTCTACCCCTTTCTCTACTTCAAATTGGTTGTTATACACTTACTTGTATACCTTATCAACTACAAAGAAATTTTCGATTTTCTTTGTAAAACTAATGCTACTTCTTGATCTTACACCGGATTTATGCGGCCAAAACTCCGACATTAAATGTATATAAGGCAAAAGAAACCATAATCTGAAATTTTTGTGTAGAGGACTGCATAGCCATTTCTTACGTTCCGATGTTATTGAATCATATTTATATTTATATATATATATATATATATATATATATATATATATATATATATATATATATATATATTACAAATTTAGGGTCTTACAAATCGTAACAGAAAAGAGTCAAGACAACAAGCTTTGTAAAATTTAACAAACAATTTATTTCCCTAGGAAAAAAAAAGGTAAAAATGAGAAAAAGAACTTACGGTTTTACAAATCAAATACAAAAATAATCCAAGAATTAAAAAATAGAAGTCCTATTATTAATAAGTCCTAAATGAATTTTCGTTTGAGTCCCAATGAAATCCAAAATGGAATGCGATGACGTATGTTGTTACTTTCAAAGTGCTGTTGTGTCAACAGTTCTTTGTAGAATCACAGAAAATATTTTTCCAATTTTCAATTCCGTATAAATTTCAATCAATGTCTTTGTCCAAGAATTCTGTACAAGCACTTGTATATTTCCAGGGAAAAGAATCACTAATTAAATTAAATAAAATTTCAAATCAAACTGGTCACAACAAAACAGCTTTAAGTGTCAATGGTTTGGAGCCCCGCATAAACAATCTCTATAAAGACAACAGTTATACACAATTTTAAGACGCTATACAGATTACCGGATGAGGGTCACATGGTCAACCTTCCAGAGCAAAATAGAAGCTTTTTACATGACTAACATCACGTACACCCAATATGGCCTTAACTGAAATCAATGGTTCTTACTCTGGGAAAGAATATAAAAAAAATTTAAAAATTTGTTTACCAAAACCCTTACTGGTTCTGAATCAAGGTCAGCAACTAGATACAATTATTATATCAGTCAGGTTAAATAGAACTGAACTGAATTTATGGAAAATATCAAATCCAGTAAACAAAGTTAAGTTACAATAGCATGTAATGGAATAAAACAAATTTAACACTAACAAACAAATAATTAAATTAAATATTCATAACATTAAACATACATAATAATATATATGTATATATATATATATATATATATAGTATATATAGTATATATATATATATATATATATATATATATATAAGCATATATATATATATATATATATATATAATTGTTTGCGGTGCATTTTTTTATTTAATCATTTATTCATTAATTTTTTTGTCATTTGATGTACTTTTCATACTCAATGTATTAAGTGGGTTAGACACAGTGAAGTTCAGAACAGATTTTTATAGTTCATCTTCTTTGTTCTTTCAACCATTTAAAGTGATTCCAAGATAAACAATATTTTTTTCATAGGATCGAAAGCCATGACAGATTAGTTTTACATCTATGCATATTCTGATGTTTTGAATTTCTAAAAAATAATAACAGCACTTAATGTAAAGCACAGAAGTCCATAGCTATAAAACATTTAATTGGGACCAATAATTGATTTTGAGGACGTCTTCAAGTATGACGAGATGAATTATTCAGCAAAACTTAGCCAAGGTAGTTTACCTCCTTCTCAAAGGGTCAAATAAATATTTTCCAACTGATTCTGATTTGTTTTCATTCTTTTTTCGCTTCCTTAGGTTTTAAATACTGTAGATTCAGACTGAACGTAGTAGACTTTTGTCTACGTGGAAAATAAAACCCCAGGCCACCCTTGCCGCGCATTTGTAGAGCTAGTGTGTTCTGGGAGGACATAACTCTCACACAGCATGAATAGTACTAGAGGACACTACTGAGGGATACGATCCATGTGCAGACTTATCTGAAAAGAGAAGTAACTATATACAGTTTGTGCGAACAACAAATTCCAATTGTCAATACAATTATTCTTTCTAGAATTTAATACTTTTGCGTACACTGTGCCAATAAACAGACGAAAAAAGCAAACCTCCCTTGTCGCCCTTATGTATCAACGCAATAAATGTTCTGAATCGTGTTTGAGTATTTTACTTGCTTTCCAGATGAGTCACACATTTGCTTACCTTATAAAATGCAATAGCCGTTACCAACAGTACCGATACATCACAATACCTGAGAAAGAAGGTAGTATTTTGTCTCATGGTAGAGGTCACAAAGACTACGGACAATCTCATTCGGCAAATACCACTGGTCTATATATTTCAAGAGAAATTAGTAAGGTGATATGTTCTAGCTGTTATTAGTTTTATTATATAATCGCAAAGTTTTTTTCTCAGCTTCCAGCTTTTGTGCTTGACCAAGATGTGAAAAACAATTGTATAAAATGTTAACATCGGAATATTGTCTTACTTCCCTCCCACAAAAGGTTTCTTTTTAAATTTCTTTCTAGATCACTTTCTGTTCCTTTTTCTTCAGATTTCGTTAGGTCTGAAAATGTATTAAAAAACAATTATGTTCCACAATGAATAGTTTCTCCAATATTTTGTGGAAAGGAAGACCGTGAATATAGTTTTGGAAGTTCTAATATGGTTCACAAAATACCTCTTTTTTGTTCATTTATTCTTCTGGACACGTTCTATTGATAATCCTGGGACTGCAGTCGGCGCCCTATACTTTTCACTTTAATTTGACTATAATTGGCAAATTCACAGCCTAATATAACCACCAAGACCTTCTCATTGATTTTAAGGACATGTCTGCATGCGTTACTTTGTTGTTTTCTTTTCTTAACACAATTTTCAGGATAGTAGATTCAGAAATCTAGTATACCAGAACGATGGGTTTCATTATTACAGTCTCTGATTTTGAGTGAATTTCGTTTTATTCTAGTCTACTCCTTTACCGATGAAACCAATCTCATTAAAGAAGCGCACATTCCCTGAAAAGAGAAAAACGAAACAGTTTAATCTGGTATCTTATTTTGGCCATTTACAAGTCACTTATTGTACTTACAATATTTTAAATAAATGGTATTATTTACATGTTAATTTTTAAAACAAGGATAAATGAAATCAAAAACTTGTATCAGTAGCGTCTCGATTGAGCACTTAGGATTAATCTTTGACAATTTGTTCATTAGTTCTATTGATGTTGAATATTATCAGAATAAGATAAAACAATCCAATCATGGGGAAGAAATGGGTCTGAACGTTTATCATTTTCGGTAATAAAGCTTAATGAGAAGTAATACAATGTGGTGTAGAGCTGAGTTTCTAAACACGATATGACAACAGGAATTCATTGAAATAGTGACTGTTGGGTAGGTATCCTGCGTTTCAAAGAATTATATAATTACTATTAATTCCACTTACCTATATGTACCAAAATTTGAATTGGGCTTGGCCGTAGCGAGTTGCGTTACCTATATTCATCATTTGATACAATACAGACTTTTAACATCTGAGTTGGTTACAAACCTCCTAACCTTGTCTTATCCAAGGTAACCAGTTGATAGAGACTATCTGTTTTTTGAATTCATAGACTTTAGACTATATCAGTAATTGTTCTGTCCATTGAAACTGTAGTAAAATGGATTGATTCTCCCACTCCTACCTCCCATCAGCCATCTCCACACTCTAACTCTTCTTCATTGACTTCATCAACTCGTGCCTCATCTACTCAGCAAAATAAAGATGACATGAAAAGTCTAGTCATTTATTTGCTAGCAAATCCTGGAATTAATTACAGCCTGTTAATTTGTATTTTTTAAGAGTGCTGACCAGATTGTTTGTGTTTTAGATGTTTGCGACATATGTTTGGCATGAGCTGGCTATTACTTTCATTGTTGATCAAGGGCGTAGATAAAGCATTGTTAGTTAGAGTTTTATAAACTACAGCATCTGTTGGAACCATCAGTATAAATATAAATAATTGTTTATATTCGTATTGTCGTCAGTAAGTTTGATTTTCGATTGTTGTACACATCTTACACGTTTAATGTACCGTTTGAATATGCCCGAGTGTCTGATCACTATCTGCACGAATACGGTGGGCCCGATGGAGTTAGAAGACGTAACAGTATTACTGTCATCATAGTATTTCTCGATATAATGTTACGAACATTGAGTTCACTTTTTTCCTCATCAATTTTTTGTCTTACTGTTAAAATATTTTTCAGCATAGTCTGTTATAATGCTTTTACTACATCGATAGTAATGCTCGGTTTTAACCTCACAACATTTCTGCATATTTTTGTATCCAATGATATCATAAGTTTTGATAGCAATGAAACGTGGTAAAACAAGATACCGTCAGCACCAAAAATATAGTAAATTGAATCTTTGAAGCAATATTTAAATTATTCCATCTCTGTCGTAAACTTGCTTTCTTAATACCAACACTAGAATTACTTTTATTAGTGTATGACACTGTTACAGGAAACTCTAATGGATGTTGTTTTGTACCAGTGTATCCAATATGCAGTTTTCATATGGTCTTATAATTTGATTCAATATAGTTCTTTCCTGTCTGTTAAGCTGTCGCTATATTATATCAACTGCTAGTCCAGCCATTGGATTAATCTTTATCTGTTTAATCTTTGATTTCAACAGCTGACAATGTTCTCTATTGTTATAAGTATGCCTGCAAGAGGCTCACATAAATGTTGAACAAAACCACTTCAGACTCAAGATAAATCAATAATTTCTTTTCTCCCTTGTAGTCTGCGGTCATGTTGTCCTCATTTTTAAACTTGTTGCAGATTGCATTACTTTTGTCTGATATATTTGGTATTGATTTTTTATTTGAATGCATTGACAAAAAATTAGGGTACATAATATTCAGACAGCACCTTTCTCATTTAAAAAGATGCATTAAGCTTGGATCTAATTTAATAAACTTTGATCCACTTTTGTCTATTATATGCTAATCGAAATCCCACAGCTATTGTCATAAGCTGTTTAATTGATTCTGCCAAACTCTGATCTCAGGGTCAGGTCTGTATGAGTTTATTTGGACATTATTATCAAGTTTTTAGTGTAGTTATATGTTTGATAGCTTCTATGCTAAAAAATGAGTTTCAGTGAAGTAAGTTATTATCTCTATAAATATGTTTGCAATATAATGCTAACGATTAGTAGTCATATGGGGTGCAACGCCAGGGTAATTATTTATAAATATTCGTTGTTTTTGGACCAGAAATGCATTGTGCAGAATACGAATCAATCTCGTGTGTCTTAAATACAGCTAAAATCTTTATTACGAAATGGGCTTTTATTGTGCAAATCTAGTCTTTAGTTTCTATTTGTGCAAATTGCCATGTAATTCCTTGTTGATATTCTCTCTCCAGTATTTTTATTTATTATTGTGTCAAATAACATTTGACTCTCCTTTCTTTCACGCAATATTTTTCCCTTGTTCTTGAATTGCAGATTCCTCTAAAGCTAAATCAAAACTATCCATCAAATTTGTTGTCCTTGAATATGTATCAGAATATCCATCCACAGTTTACATAAACTGGAGATATTTCCATACAATTCTTTCCAAATTTATCACCTGAATTAGGATTTATGTCAAATTTTGTCTTTTTCGTAATGGCATTTAACACAGATCTAAATATCACAAATCACCCAGTGCTATTTAAAATCTTCTATTGCCAATAAATTATATGTGTCCTTCAAGTCGTAGTAGACTGATATCGTGAAGTTTCCAATAATTTCAAGTTGAACTGTACACTTCACCGAATAGAATTTGGTGTACTAGCCTTTATTCGCCTCAGATACGTTACGCATTGCTTCCTCGTACCTCATTGTTTACCCATCATTCTATCTGCGCTGTTGCTGTTTATATCGCAGTTGCCGTCATTAAATATAGCATGCAAAGCATTTCTGAGTAAGTGTAGTATATCCATTTTGAAGCCTGAAATATAAACAACATTGATTTTTTTTATGTCATTTTGTAACACAACTAGTTTTGATCATAATGCGAACTATTTAGTTGCGATGTTAATTTTATGGAATATTTCATTCAGCTCTTTGAAAAGTGTTGAATGCAATATAATGTTCCTTGGTCTCCATTCTTACGAATTTCATTAAAGTTGTACCTTGCGCACTGTCTTCTTATTCTGAGCTACCTAGTGTGTATTTAGTGATTTCAAAATACCCCAAGTACTCCTGGTCCAGTGAGTTTAAATTTTGATTTTTACTTTCAACAATTTTAGTTTAGGGAAACGAGAACATTAAACGCATAGAATGATTAGTCTAGCAACTACTATATCGTCAATGACAGAATCGTTTATATCAAATATGAATAAAGATTCTGCTCATGTGCTACAAAACATAATGTCCGGAAATTGAGTATTTTTATTACAATGAAATTGGTGTGTAATTATAGTCTAGTTTAATAATTTGGGATGGGCTTGAAAATAAAATTCACGATATTGGATATATTTTGGTAAGTATATAATCATTGTAAATGTCGTGCCCTAATAGTTATAATATCATGTTGCGAATTGTACCTCCACATATCAGTATCACTTTAAAACCTTGTTTTTTTTCTCTATGATTTATAGAGGTTCTGCGCTTATTGTTCCAACATGCTATTGGAATAGGTCAATTGGAAGTGCCCTAGACACTTACACTGTCTTAAATATTGACTCACATGCCAGATTTTCCTAATAAATAATATCCTGCATTTAGCCAAGAATAGATAACATATCCAAGTAAGACAAGGCGTTACCCTTTTACATCAATATTGCATTAATTTAATAAACGGATATAACATATAGTCCAAAGAGGTTTGAAGTTGTGATTGGTACTTTATTGCCATCTATTAAATACAATGAACATCACAAAGATTTCAAATAAACACGAAATTATCACAAAGTAATTGAATCATTTATTCATCTTTGTTACCTCCTGACCTTACTAAGGCATGCATGGAAAATATTTAATGAAAATACGTTCCATGGATATAAGTAAAATAAATTACTAATTAGAAATTAAATAAATAACTCAGAAAATAAGTTAAATAAATGTTTTTTAACAGGTACTGAATTTTCAAATCTTTGTTCTAAGGAGATTAATGATGAAATTGGGCCGGGGTCTTTATTTTAGAGACAAGCGCCATTCACCTTCTACAACTGATGTCACTTTATCCAACTTGTGTTAGTACGTGCTATTTTGTTATTGCACAGTTTAATCGCGATGTTTTTTACAAGTGAAACACATGTATTGTAGACGCTGTACATGACCCGCCTTTAGTGGAATAAAATGATAGGTATTTTTCTATCACATGAGATGTTATTCACTCTTTAAGACCTTGAGATACCCTTGTACATTTTTAATACACGCACTCTCAGTTACAAGTGCGCACTGAACAGAGTCAAGTGCCATATTCTCATCATAATAAATCGACAACAGACATTATTACATAAATCAAAGTAAATCAATATTCTTATCTTCTATCCAGGTTTCAAAATGTTGCATGTCTGATTTTATGAGTAGATCAAACTGTATAACACCGTGTTCGAAATCTGAATCAACAAATAGGCGGAAGATAATTTAAGGATAGGTACTCGCTGTTGCATTTGTGAATCCTGCTGAGTAATGTAGAGCCGCAAAATCTGGTATCTTATTCCTATGCCCAGCCCATCTGTCTCGTTTAATCTGAATCCGCTCAATTATAGTACCAATTGCAAAATTAAAATGTAACGCCC
>JAECUM010021004.1:0-34084 GCA_016617855.1 Megalonaias nervosa
TATAAGATGAGGAATTTATTCAACATATCCTGGGTAAGGAATTGCCCAGCGGTATCGGCTAACATGAGCCCAAAATATTCAGAAATTTTATAATACTTGCTTCAGTGTTTTCTACATCTGTAATAAATGGATTCATTTTAGTAATAAGATCGATTTTCAAATTATCAAGATTTGAAAGATATGTGATAGTAGAAATCATGATAGTTGTGTCTTCTTGCAAACTATTTATGACAAACATATTAAATAGTATTTATTGTACAAAATTAATGACTATGTGGACATAATTGAATGTTAGGTTTCGCAATGGTACGCCTTTCTTTATAATAAATATAGTGCTCTTATACGAGAATCCTCAAAGGGTAGCTGTGCGTCTATGAGACTCCTCTCATTTACATCTCTGTTAATTTGACAGAACTAATTCATTATTTTTATTCTTTTTCCTTTGCTTGCATCCTTATATCTGAAAAGAGGAAATAAATATTGATGATGGGGACAAAATTGTTTGCATACGAAGGACGAATAATTTTTTCCACTGTGTTCATAGCCTGACAATGAAACTGATATCATAAGCTACTGCTAATACAACCTTAAAGGCAGTAAGATATACAAAGCTAGCTCTATTTACCCACTAAAAACAGGCAACTGGAGAAATAATCTGTCCAAACTTTTGTCACATTCATCATTTAGTGATTTTTAGCCCGTTTAATGTGAAATATATCCCAATACCTAACATCAGCAAAATATTAAATTTTATTTGTTATCAATAAAAAAATCTAAGGTCGGCATTCGAAGATGGGATTTTTAGCTTTTGTAATTGCTACAGGTCAGTTCCTTCCGTACTAAATGACTTTGACCTCGATCACACGTGAACGTATGCAAACCAATGGACTGTGAAAGTTACCAATATGCATCCATGCAAAGTCGAGTGGAGTACAATACTGTTGAGCCATAACAGTAACTAACAAAACTTTTATTATGTATACACGTTTTTGAAATTTTTTGGTATTAGGATCATGATCTGCATCAAAGTTTGCGTGGCAAACAAAGGAACTAATATTGTCTTACGTACACAACATTCATTTTCAGTTAGGATTATGTTTTTCATTATGGCGATACTTCTGTGGGACTGCAGAAATAGGATTGTTGATCGCCAATACACTGTTTACATTCTCTGTGACCGAGTTAATTTGGGAATGTTTAATCCTGGCAGAGAGTATTGTATACCGACAGAACAGGAAAAAATGCAGTCATTCACGTTGAATGGACTATCCGAAAGGAATATATTCTGCAATAATAATGATGATGATGATGACCCTGAAAAACAAGCGAATATATTACTAGTAGCGAAGATTAGCAAAAATAAATTATTTAGAGAAATGCTTTTGGTATTGCAATATTTATAGGAAAAAGAAAATATCAAAACAAAGATTTTTGACAAAGGATGATGATGATGGTTGGCTATCTGAATTGCTAAACCCCAACGATTTCGCTAAATATATTAACAGCAAAATAGTGTGGGATGAAATGTTTCAAAGGATCCTATTTAGGTAAGAGCTGAGTGTAATAAAATTCACGCTAATAGATTGGCTCAATAAAATGACTCTTTCACTGAGGAAACAAAACAGTTTTTTTTTAAACTAACAGCAAAAAAGCTAAGAGCTTGAATAAATTGAGGAGGTTTGTCTAAGAAAAAGACGAGACTGAAGCAACTAAAAGTTCAATTAAATATTAAATTTATGGATAAAAAAGATCAATGGAATTGGGATGTAATCAGTG
The DNA here is from genome assembly GCA_016617855.1 of Megalonaias nervosa. Taxonomy (NCBI): domain Eukaryota; kingdom Metazoa; phylum Mollusca; class Bivalvia; order Unionida; family Unionidae; genus Megalonaias; species Megalonaias nervosa. The sequence continues at coordinate 1,777 of JAECUM010021004.1, forward strand.
CAAAGGTATATGCCTTGGAAAATGTGAACTATGCGGCAAAACTTGGCATTATGAATATTGTAAATCACATTTGAGCGCTTTACGTATTAAATGTGGTATTAGAGTCAAGTCTCGAAATCAGCTTTACCCTCTATGCGGATCTGTTCGTGAGTATTATCGTACGCGCCGGTGAAGATTCGCCATTACAATGGTTGTAGAAATTCCCAACAACTTTCTAGATATAACACCATTGAGATAACACCTGACAATGTCGATGAATAGACTAGACTGAATCCATTGCAATTTCTGACTATGGAATAGTATAATTAGTAATAGAAAATGTCTTAAATAGACAACGATTTCTTTTATATACAAGTATGCCTACTGTGATAACTTGCGTGTGAGCATGAGATACTAATACCAAGCCGTTTGCGAGAAGCTGTTACACCTGCTTTATTAGGACCACAGTCGGTTCCCCCAGATCAGCCACAACTGGTTTTGCAACAACTGGCTGCCCCGGCAAGGACAACAGCACAACAGCTGAAACAAGTAGCGCGTAAGCGTAATATATAAATACCAAGAGGCGCAAGAAAAACTGACGTAATTGCGTTCTTAGGTATTAAAGCCGAACCGAGTTAGACTTTGAGACAGCTTCGTCAGACTGCAGCACAAGTCTAGCAAGCCGAAATTGCACGCTTGGTCGAGGATGAACAAAACCGTCATCGGATTGCAGCTGCTATACCTGCGAAGGCTGTTGAGTATCATATACCATTGCTAAAGATGTTGCTGCAAAAGCACAGCAATTACAATTACCCGAATTTAACTTTCACAAGCGTCGTGGCGATTTAAAAAATTACTGAGCAATTATTCCGATTGAGTACTTGCCAAGTAAAGACCTGGTGAAACTTTTTCAAATTCGTCCAGGAGTAGAACTGACGCAGCAAACAAACAGGCACCTTTGGGGTTAAAAGCAAATTTTGTTTTCTTCGTGCATTTGAGGATACCGCCTAATCGTACATTATCAGACAAGGGTGTGTCTAAGACCAGGACCGTGCCGTTTTTTGGCAATCCATTTATAATCTTAAACACCAAGGACAATTAGGCTATTAATCATAAAATCGACAAAAGCTTTTAAATGATTCTTGAGAATTAGGTAAAATGGAACCACGCAATGTCTCAATGGGCTCTTGAAAGATGTGTGCCAGTTAAAATGTATACTTCCCCGTAGGAGCCTATTCACAGGTCCAGTAAAATACCAACGGCAGAGTATGTTCCGCCAAGGTCAGTGATAAACGTTAAAAAAATCCCCCAAAAACAAAACATTGATGACAGTAGATGTCTTGAACGGGTGATTTTATCCGCGTTACGAGAGATAATGCAGACCAGCTGCAGAAATAAGAGCAATACTTTGGTAAACTCAGTTCATGTAATGTAGAATGTCCAGTGCAGGTTACAAAGGCCAGATTCAAAAAAAGTTTGCTGCTGCTATTGTTGTGCTAATCTCTTAGCTTGGAACTAGAAATGTTTTTGTCCGCTTGAACTATCCTCACACGTACATATGTGGACCCAGATTGATCTGTTGTTACTGAGCGATATGATTGGTTCAGAGTCATCTGAATAGTTTGCTGATATCTGTCCCGGTTGTTTAACCAACACAACAACCATAAGGGTATACAATTCCATACAGACGTAGCGTACGTGTTTTTAGCACACAACATCTGTTTAACTACCAAGACTTTTACTGAGGTAGAGTCAGTGATAAACCACAGTGTGTGCTTACTTCAGAACCTGGTGACAATAAAACATTCTTACATTAGTGCAATGAAAAATGAAGTACCGTATATCATCTATGCTGACTTTGAGTGTTTAAACCTTCTAGTGAGGTCGTTAAAGACCCCCAAACAAATACAGTCCAATTTGCGGATACCCTCTGTTGGATTTTGTTACACTGTTCGCAAATTTGACGAGAAAATTGAGTCACCAATATTAAATCGATCGAGATTGAGGTGAAATGTATGAGACAACAGCTCGAATCGCCCGCATACGTGATCATGACTGGTGAGGATATTAATAAGTTTCTTGAGACAACATTACTGGATCTGTCAAGGCGCTTTCAGTTACTCTGATTTCAAAGTACACGATCACTGTCACATCACTGGCACATATAGAAGAGCAGCACAATACTCATGCAATTTGCTATTGCAAATTAAACCAGATTTTAAAAAAGACAATAAAAAACATTCCTGTAGTGTTTCATAACGTACTTGGAAATGGTAGCCATTTAATAATTCAAGCAGTAGCAACCTAATAAAAGGGAATAACAAGCGTCATTCCAAAACAATATGGAATAAATATGTGACGTTGGATTGGACAATTGCAGTTCATAGATTTGTTTCAGTTATAGAATTCATTACTAGCCAAGCAGGTTAACAATCTTGTAGTAGAAAGCTTCAAAATCACCAGTCAGTTTGTTTCCGTTAACCCTGCCATGTTGGAGTATCCTTATGATTATATGACCGACTGGGGAAAGTTTTGAGAAATTCAGTTTACACTGAACGAGGCCTTCCTCGAGAAGGAGTTTTAGAATAAGAATTTGAACATGCAAAAACGTATGGTCCGCGTTCGAATGCAAACACCTTGTCGACTATCACGATTTGCATTTACGCACAAGGTATTAATGCTCGCGGATGTGCTTGCGGAATTCCCGGACACTGCATTTGCGGTGTTAGACCCCGCGCTCCTTTTCACATTACTGAGAATGTCTTGGGATGTGATGCTATTATAGATCAAAGTGAATTGGAATTACTAACTGACATTGATCAATATTTGTTTGGTGAGCGTTGAATCCGCGCAGGAATAATCGCGCCAATAATCTAAACGTGGACGGATAAAACCCAGCTGTCCCAAATTCATGCATCATGTATCTAGATTCTAATAATCTTATAAACTGGTAATGATGCAACCCCTGCATGTCGGTAGTTTTTCGTAGAGCCCTTGCAACCCCTGCATGTCGGTAGTTTTTGGATAGAGCCCTTGCACGTAGATATATAAAAACACGAACTTGAGTATGAGAGTAACAATAACTGGATATTTCTTAGAATTTGATCTAAAATACACAACGGTACATCACCACCACTATAACAATTTTCCGCAAGCACTGGAAACGTTGGTGGTGCCCCTCGAGGGGTTGTCCCCTTATCAATGTGGAGTTGTACGCCAGTCTGGACGCAGATTTACTGAATGCACGAAATCTTCTGTCTATAGCAATTATGTAGTGTACGTACGAAGTCCGCAGGAATAAGCATAAGTACAATCGATTGGGTACTTGGATTTCGACAACAAGCTTAAATGGCACTCTATATACACATGAATACGGAGCTAAGGACAAAGGCCAACAAAGACCTTGAAAAAAGATTTCTTTGAACACACAATTCCGAATTTGCCAAAAGAGGGAGAATCTTCTAAAACGAATTCGCGTTGATAGGGACTATGAACAATACAAGCTACGTAGACTTATTGCTGACCCGGCTTTAAATCTCGGAAGATTTTCGATAGTGGACTCATTGCTATACATAGTAAAAGTCAAAACTGACCCTGACAAAACCAGTCTTTGTTGGTACATCAATGCTAGACTTGTTGAAACTGCGCATGAATGATTTTCATTACAACAAAATATAACCTTGCTACTGCGAAAATGTGGAAATGTTGTATACGGATATGAATTCGCTGTTGATGCATATTACCACAAAATAACCTGCACGCGAATACAGCAGAACCAAGTTTAGTAAAGAAATTGGACAAGAACGAGTATCCGAACGAACACTAGTTGTTTAGCAGCACCAAAAAATGTCACTGGAAAACTAAATGGGGAATTCTCGGGAAATCCTATAGAAGAATAAGTGGGAGTGAGCCCCAAAAGGTATTCCATCGTGGTTTGACCACACGCTTCTAAAAACAAAAATATTTCAAATGGTGTTGCTCATATAATTGTTGAAAACGATATTGGGCATAAGATGTATGTGAAATTTCTTCACAAGCGACGTTAATTTACACGTACAGCAAATTTGATTTGGTCCAAGAAATATCACATGGGTTTATGCCGATGCGGCAAGGTGAGTTTGTCACCGCTTGTTAACAAGGATGGATGTATCCAGATGAAATTGCCACTTTCGCGTTTGGACATAACGCTATTGCGATTGATACATGAACGTATTAAACTAAATCTTAGTGGTAGTTCTGCATTTCAAGAACGACTTGCAATGCCTCTCGCACAAATACCTGCTTCGAGGTTGTACCACTTGTGGACGAGTCTTCCATGGTTGGACCTCAGGCGTTAAACAATAACATTTAAGTTGTTTTGGAAAAATCAATCTGATCTGAAATTGTAAATACATCGATGGACCATATTGGGTCAGTAGCACGATGTTAACCACCTTCTAACTTCCCTGGTGCATATAAATACCGAAAAAATGTTTCCGTGTGATTCTAATGGCGATGGATGTGAAATCATTTGATAAATAATGGTGACAGCCTTCGCCGAATTGCATAAGCAGGTTTTAATCCAACCGTGCGTGTGATTTCATTATTTAGTGTTTGTATGACTAATAAAAGTCGTACTTCATATTCGCTGGACCTTGGTTATATCGTTTCACAATAGCATGGTCAGAATGTATCTTCACATGTCCAAGACGAACCAGCACCTTATGCTTTGCCAATAACTTAACAACAAATCCGAGATAGTCTTTCTCTGGATCGACTTGCAATAATCGTATCAGCACTTGTAAATACGTTTAAGTACATCTGCAATAGTTTCTGAATCTTTTGACGTTAACGTCTCTGCTTCCCTGTATCTGCTAGCGATATCTACAATGGTTAACGCGGATATGTACCTTCGCCCTCGCACACAATCGTGTGGAAGAAATAAATGATCAGCTACATGTACTTTACTGTGTGTTATCACACGAAACCAACCACAGGAAATCTTTCTTGATGCAGGTAAACTTGCCACTGGGCTTGTTTGGCCACCCATGATCGAGAAGCGCATTTGCCACTCTTCTAATTTTTCAACGGAGGCTTAAACTTTCCAATAACCGAGAGGATTGTAGTTTATTTTGGGCAATGTCAGCTGAGAAATCGTTATATCAATATAATTTACCTCCAATTAGTGGATTTTGTTCACTGCCTAAATATTGTGCCCGCCTTTGAAGATCCATCCGGCGATTCGTACTCCTTAGTGTATGATTAATTACATTCAAATCATGAATGAGATCCACATTGGCACGTTGACGTGCACGGATATTGTTTGATGCCTTATGCGCAAAGTCATATCGGTAACATGCAACATCGAAACGATTTATAGGTGCTTCACCAGCAACATTACCACCTGGAACACTTTTGTTAATTGATGTAAACTTCATTGCTCCACATCCAACACAAGTTACCGAGAGTGTGGTTCTACTGTTACGTGTTTGAAATCGAGTTAGAGTTGAATTTGTAATTCTAGTTTTCTTTTGTGACAATATTAAAACATAATTGTATTGTGTAATGATTGTATATTCAGTGACATTACGTAAAAGAAAGAAAGGGACGCTTTGAAAGAAAATTCAATGATTTAACCGTTATCGAGTCTTCCACGAAGGAAAAGCCGAATTACTTGAGCAAGGTGGCATGTTCCCAAGCTCAGTTAGTCCATTAATCATTGGTCCGGCTGGATCAGGATAAATTCAGCTATTGTTAAATCTGAGTCTGAGATGGCTAACATGGGATCGCCTATATATGTTTATGATGTCAGGAGACGGTCAACCGTGTTATGATTTAAACAATGATTTAAGGAAGCTCTTGAAGCATCACCAAGAAGTAAATCGTCCACCATTGATTTCTTTTCCACAATCGATGATGCTAAAATCCATTGATGTTTTGGATTACAAATAATCTTGTTATGTACGATATTGTGATGAATAAACACCTAATTAATCCAGTGAATATACTTTGTCGAGGTCGACACAAGAACACAGACGTGATCTATTTGACTGAATGATACGCACATGTACCTATAGCAATCAGAGAAAACCGTTAGATGTTGATATTTCATGGTATTGACACACATGGTCTCGCAATTATTAATTGTCCTGGATGTGTCGCAGACGTTTCGTGAGAAGAATGTCGTAGCATGTTTGCGGATGTCACCAATGATCCTTAAAGTGTTGTTACTATTGACTTGACTAGCGGACCTTAAAAGTATCTCACTGGTTTTGGATAAGGCAATCTAACAATCATGATAAATATATAAAATGTCAAAACTGGCGCTTTCCGCCAGTTATGTAATAGACAAGTATGGCGAGCGACTCCGAAAATCTGCTGCCGTACATCAGGAACTGATTCGTAGTGTTAAAGTGTCAAGGATATGTTACTCATGACAAACTGGATGAGAAGATGTCACAGAGGACTTGGAAATAAAACTGTTCCACCATTGATAAAACCAACGAAAAAAACTGTAGCCAAATGGAAACCATGAAACAATGTAGAAAAGTCGTGGAAGCCAGTATCTCGATTATGGGAACGCAACAACTGTCAGGTCCAATCAGGCATGCGACAGCAAAATTAGAACGAATTCAGAAAAGGTTAGTTGAAATGCAAGAGGACACAGGAGGGACACTTGTAATTCTTTAACAACAACAACCACCCGGGTACCAATCAAAGTTGGAAATACCAGCTCAAAGATTTAATGAAACGGCACAGTAGGAGATCTGTGAATTTTCATAAGATTTGCCCCCGATGTACCTGACCAGAAATAATAAAAAAATCATATATTGGAGCTGGAAATACCATGTAATACGCGACTGAGTTGTATCAAAAGGGAATGGGATTGATATGTATTCAAGGAGCTGAGTGGATTAAACCGGCAGTACAGGAATAATTCTATCAAAAATGATTTTCATAAAATTGGTGAGTTCCAGAGAAGCATAGGAAGAAAATATCAAACCATACTGTGATAACTTTATGCAAATATATACAGAATTCTTTCAAAAGTTCTATTGGGTTAGTTTGCATACTAAAGAAGAACAGGAGAAACAGAAAAAGCCCAGACAAGGAAAAGCCGTTAGTGGTCGTGCACGCAAGCGTGAAACGACTAAAGATGCTATGAAACCCGGGTTCGAATCTGTGCCTGTGGACCAACAACAAGTAAAAGAACTTGTGGATCGATTGGAAACACTAGTGGGATCAGATAGCACTGATAACAAAACACCAGAAGTTATTAATGAGGTCTCATCAATTTGTCAGCTATCGCTCACCAATAGTATCAGAGACTGTGGAACGTTTCGTGTGTTGATGCACGAACTTGTTAAAGGTATTGATGACTTATAAAACGTACAAAGTTAGCACACCGATGAGAAGTTCTGAAGTAATTGAAACACATCGTGTTTTACGCGAAATCTATTCTACGATGAAACATGTTGCTGCAAGTACGACTCAGATCGTTACTTCAATGATTACACTCGCGTAAACGAAAGCAGAATATAACTTTTTCTACACCAATTGCAGCGGGGGAAGGTTGCACAAGCCAGATTTCATTTGCGACGTTGCGAGTTTATTTCAGCTGGCCTAATATCCGATCACAGCCGTTTGGTGATTTTCGTGCAAAGAACCCACTTGCATTTTTGACAGACAGTGTCGCCATCTGGAATAATATTGACAGGGATTCATTGACACTAGTGACCGACAAACTCTAAAATTTTGATTCACTCACACGGTCGTCAGTAACAACAATTCTCAGTTGGCCTGTAAACATTTAACACGACAAAAGATTTTTATGCATGGGAGATCATGTCTCCCCTGATATTGTCAGGATTACCTCAAAGACTCAAATAAATTTTAATCTGCGATACCATCAGTGGTAGTTATGAAAGTGGAGCTGAGAGGACGGACATAGCTTCTCAAAGTTACAAAACTGTTAGATTTTTACCATCTTTGGTACCAGGAGGTTGGATATCAATTATTCTCTCGTCACATGTGCATATCTCACGTCAAAATAGCTCGTTGACGCACGTTTTTTTTACTCTTGTGGATCTGGATCGGCGCATATTGGTCATTGATACAACTGTACATTATAGATCGACCTGATATTAAAATATAATGACAGTCGTACGTGGACATGTGATACGATACCAGTGCTTGTTGTCAATGCGAGAAAGCCAGTTCACATGACATATTACTGAACTTGGCGATGTTGTTTGTGGATTGTTTACAGTACACCAAAAGTATTGGCGGCCTTGTCTTTGCTCGTTGCACCAGTTACTAAACAATTTGAAATGCGAGTAGTTGATATTAAAACGTTGCTGCTGATCAATTTGAAAATCGGACGTTACAAGCGGCTGAATCGATTCGAGATTGATTACGACGATTAGTGACTTGACAATTAAAGGTTGAACCAAAACCAATTACTTTGCCACAAAACAGAAACAATGCTAGTCTAGGTTGGTACTATCATCAATGAAGCCTTCAACAATGTCTATTTGATTTAGTGATTGCAAATATGATAATGGAAAGCGGATTCGGAAAAAGCCAAATGTATCAGACGAAACCAGTGATGTATAATTTCCCCATAGCTTAATTCAAAGATACATCCGATCACGCATTCGACATGAGTGCGCCTGTGTTCTTAAATTGAAGCAAAAGAGATTTTCAGTATTATTATCCTCCGGTGAAGGTCCCTAATCAACAATATTACAAGTGCAAGACACTTCTCGGGTGTTTCTTCCATATGAAGCTTTCTTGGAAATTAAGTGAAAACCTTTTCAGGACGACAATAAAAATCATCCTGATGATACTCGTCTTAGATTTGTCAGCAACGGAATTATGGTGTACTTCAACAGCGCACGTTATTCCATCGACGGTACGGAAATCGAAGGAATTCTTTGCAATGTTGGCAGTGTCACTACGATTCTCGGACTCGCCCGATACAGCGACGGTTATGAGAGATCAGCTGGCCCCGCTATGATGTTTATCAAAGATATATCTAATAATGCGAGTCATGAACCTTATACAACAGCTGTAGTTAATCGAGATTCTTTTGAGCTTCACCTTGCAGCTCACACTAGCCGTAGACCGTTTCGCCAACTACACTTTCACCCTTGGATTTTTACATCGTCGACAGCAACTTGAGGGAAACTAATTGCGATTTTCGTGTGTGATTCTTCACAGCCACTTATTTGGCGTTTGCAGAGATGTTCCCAAGGGATTTTTCGGGGCCAGACACACAGTCGCCTTATTTTGTAAGAACATCACCAACGATGCAATTTGGCATAAAGGAGGTGCTGCTGGCAAAGTTTAGTTGTCGACATTAACATTGTGGGTACATATGCTATCCCCTTCGCTGATCAAAGAAGTCTGTTGTCCTTTACACAGTCGGGAACCGCATCAACGTTGTAGTTTCTCGCGCATACCACAGAAATTTACATGGCAAATAAGTACTCAACATAGTCTAACCGCACAAAACTGTGATTGTGGCGTTTCAAAATACAACTCGACATACTATTCAAGGGCAGAGTAAAATGATATTTGACAGTTTAACAGTATTTGGAGTTTTTTGAGGTTAAATGGTCATCAGGAAACCTCAAAAGAAATTGTACTAAACGTCACAGACAATAAAGTCGCACGTGCATAACACAATCTGTGGTCGTATCTGGACCATTATCAAAACAATGACACGGGTATGCAAATTTGCCTGCACGAAATTCGTAGGTTGTACCCGATTCATTACTTTTGATTAGAACAACTGGAGTTGTTCAGACAGTCCGTGGTTGATATATATTTCCATGCAGGTGTAAGGTACTTTCGTTATCGCTGCTATTCTAGATAGTATCGTGTATTCCTCTCGGACAATACTCTTTTGTTAGAGGGCGCTTGTGGTCGAATGAGGGTCCTTGTCGCAATTGTTTAAAACTGACTCGATTAATTTTAGACTTGTTACGTTTTGAATTAATAATGTTCCATCACGAAGTTAATGTTGGTCTTAGCGAGAACTAACTTGTGAAAACAAAGCAAATGCAATAAAAATCTATTGTGGGTTCACACAGAGGCTTTCTCTGAAAATGTTAACTGGAATTGTCCCAGTGTGGTTGACCCAAAACACTTCAATCAGCTAAATGTGATCAAACGAAACAACACCTGAGTGATTTTAAAATTATCTACCATGAGCACTGAAACTAGAATGAGAAAGGGAAGATCATGAGAGAAAAGAGCGGTTAGTCTTAACTGAATTCTGTCGACTATATCTTTACATATGGCTAAGTAAACTTGACTCAGACTCTGCACTCTCTCTCTCTCAATATATATATATATATATATATATATATATATATATATATATATATATATATATATATATATATATATATATATATATATATATATATATATGTGTGTGTGTGTGTGTGTGTGTGTGTGTGTGTGTGTGATAGTTGAAAATGGTCTAAAAATTTATTTACATGAGGCCAATTCAAGTACTTTACACCATATGTGGTATAATGTATTTATCCCAACTTTATTTTGGAATATTTATATAGATTATGCAAATCAATGTAGTAGACACCCTATGCGGATTAACATTTACTACACATGCACATAGACTCTCATTTGACAACTGATTCACAACAAATGCACTAAAGTCCTTTGTCTTATATTGACATAGATGACATGTAAACCAGTTTGGTGATTGTCTGCTGAAAAAAAACAAACAGATATATAATACATATATTTTTCAGATAGAACGTTAAGGATCACACAGCAAAACTGTAGAAGTAAGTAACTGAGTCCCAAATGCATTCTTCGCAAGGATGCTGCAGTTGCTTAGCTTTTGTTCTTTTTCTGCTTCAAATTTTCATTGAATGTTTATGTTCTGCCTTGCATAATTTGCATAATTTGCATAATTTTAGTCGCTATTAAAGTATTCGGTTGCTTTTAAATATTTATGTTATTTTGTTCTAGCTTGAAATTTTTCAGTTTGTTGTATGTATTCATTTATTATACTTAACATCATTATATACTTCAGCCTTTATATGCTAGAGTTAGATTTGTACAAGTCTTCCATGAATATGATGCTGGAAAATGGTTGTATATTTAGTATACCTTTAGTCTGAGTGACCGTAGTTTCTTTCGCATACAGAATATACGGTGTTTAATTCTCGTGCAGATAATAAAACAAAATATTATAGCTGAAATTTTACTCTCTTGATGCTAAAATGCAGGAAACACTCTGTTCCAAACAGCAGCCAACAAAGAGAATCTATTGGTGCTGTCACTTGTGTTAGAGAGGAGACAACTGTCTGGATCAAACACAAGTAAGATTTTATAATCCCGCATTCCACCTTTATCATCATGTATATTTCTCTATAGACATATATTTGATGGTAGAAATTACTCTTCAATTTCTATGTTTTGCAGTAATGAATTAGTATAGTGATTGGTTAATTTCAGATATCAGATCCTATATCTGAGCAAAGGATGTTTCTCATATATTTAATTTGTTTTTTCTTGTACATTTTTTATTTCTTTTGACATTTTATTCATGAATTAGAGGGAGAGAGATGATGAAGTTATTTCTTTTTTATCTGTATAGAATTTGGTGTATTTTTGTACATACAAACAAGATGGTTTTGTTTGAAAGCATTTTTAAAAAATCATCAGTTATTGATAGTACTGTATATGGTTGAACTCAACTACTCTACTTGGTCAGGAGTTTACACTGTTTTAAATTAGGAAATTGAACACACAAATATTAAAATATTAACTGCTGGGGTGTAGGAGAGTGGAAAAAGAGCAAGAGTGTGTGTGACTACCTAAGGAGAAAACAGTATATAAGAACTCAATGTATTTCTTCACGTAGGACAGTGGAGAAGAGATTTTAATCAGAATTCTCCTTCGCATACATTTATTTGCATAACAGTAATCGTGTCAGCCTTCCGTCGTATCAAAAAGGAAATAAATAAGATTCCATGGCTCAAACAGTACTAAATATAAGATCTTTTACAGTTGACTATTTTGTCACCACGTCGTACATCTGACGATCTAATCTTGCAAACATTGTTAATGTGAAAATGGTCTAGAATGTAATAATTGCCATGTTTGTGTTTATTTCATGAAAACCATGTTCATGAATAATTCGAAGGAATTTCAAAATAAGTTTTGAAATTAGACTGAAAAGTCACATTAGAGAGATGTTCTGTACTGTTAATAAGCTCTTCATTAAAATTTTGCAGAATAGTTTTCAGTTCTTCTTTTCTAATATTAAAATGGTATCAGCCTCATGCGATCATCGGGAAAGCTTTATCGGGTTTTGGTATTAGCACTGGTATGAACTGGTATGGCATATTCAGGCCCGGCCCTAGGATGTGCGGGGCCCAAGGCAGCAAGCTATGAGCGAGGGGCCCCAGGCAAACAAATTGCATTGCGGAGAAGCGCGCGGTTCAAGACGGTTGCCTCGTTCGCCTTGCCCTAGGGCCGGGCCTGGGCATACTACAAATGTTATGTATAAATAAATTGTGTGATTAACTTTTGCCCCTGATTGTAAATAAGATAATGTAAACAACATATTTAGACAGCTACTTTGTCCATGAGAGTATGCTGTAAATAACATGTTGAAATAGCATTTGAGTTTAGAATATTCTCAAAATAGATGTATTTTCTTTTGGAATGGAATTTTCCTTTAGAATGACGAAGGGAAAATATGTTTAAAAAGGGACTTGAAAATATATTAATTTATTTCTATCGTAGATCAATTTCTGGAATCCATTTGTTAACACAGTTTACAGTTGTGTCCAGGCATAATTCCATAATTGTTTATTTAAATTATTCACTGGAATTATCAAGTGCTCATTGACTTTGGATTAACACTTTAGAATTATTGTAAACTCGTTTATAGATATTCTGAATTGCGTCATTTTAGTACATCAGACCATTCAAGACTACTATAATTCAATTCGGAACATTCTATATTTTTAGACTTCTGATAGGACAATTATGATCATTTGGGACTTAATTCACAATAATGGGAGAGTCTTAAATTTTCACTTTGTATAGCAAAGAAAAAAATTATTTGCTGATTTTACTTCAATTATTGGTTTAACTTCTTTATATTACATATTTTTTTATTAGAGTAATAGCACAAATCAGTGACATCAGATCACATAAGCTAACTTTGTACAATTGATCTTAACATAGTTACTAATCCAACATGAGCAAATGTCCATATTTTAGAATATTTGGGATCAGAATTTCAGATCCAGTATATCATAATAGAATCCAATAGTACCTTTAGTTGATTAGTATGGTAATATATTTTAATTTAGTACTTTAACAGAGGGTGGCACGGTAGCATCAGTTAATATCGAATTCTAAAGAACCATTCTACTTCATGATTGTTAATCGACACTCTTAAAACATACAAGAAATGTTCAAACAGATCATTTGAATTAAATTTGCAAGATCGCTCTTAATAAGTACGTCAGACATATCCCATATATTTATATTTCTGCCCTTGCTTTGGGTATCCAAAATTTCACATCTAATTGATGATATAGAACCTATTATTACATGTAGTTGATCTGTATGCAGCGGAAATGTCCAAAACTATTATTTCAACGACGAATAAACTTAATACTGGTAATAATGTTACAGACTTGTTTTAAATACAATTCTTTAGTCGATCCTGCAGTCTAAAATTTGTCAGTTTCAATAATTAAAATCTGTATGAAAATGTATTTTTGCGTTATAAGTTAGTTTCCTAAATTTAAATGTTTATTTAAAATTATATTAAGCTTTATTTATATTTCAAATATATTATCGGATATAAATTATCTTTTATTACTGTTAAGTTTCAAAGATGTTGAAAAATTCATGTAAGTAATGAAGACATAGAAAATTAAGGTTTGGCGTTTAAAAAGCAAGCGGCCCAAAACTTGCACCCTGCACAGTTGTCGTACACCTTCTTTGCTTATAAAAATAAAAAACAAAGACTTTGTGAGCAAAGTTAAAATAGTTGCGACATGCAATTGTACGAACCTGACTAATGTTGTGCATGCTTAATTTATTTTGTGTGCTTGACCTTTGGCCATGATTGAGGGTAGAGTAGTTATGTCCTACCTGGCATTTTTCATTTTCTTTTAAAAGTTGTTGACTGATATATGAGTTCAAGTTCTCGTCTTGTTTACAAACATAGAATGTTCTGGAAGAGAACTTGTGACCCACGTCTTGGTCATTTATAGTGTCTTGGGTTTTAATTTAAGAATGCGGTGTATAAACGTATTCATTCCTATCTTAAGATCAGTATGTGGAATCATTTTCCATTGAGTTCAGATATAATCTGAGAGGGATCATTTATTCAAAAATGATTCATTAGAATTGCAAAATGCTCATTGACCTTTTGGACTAAAACGCTATTTGGGGATTATTGTGAATTTATTCAACGACATCCTGGATTATATCCCTGTGATACATCAAGACTGTTGGTACATCAGCTCATTCAAGACTACTGGTACATCAGCACATTCAATAATGGAATTCATTCGGGACACTTTATACATTTGGACTTGTGAAATAATTTTTAGGATTATTTGGGATTCATTCACAATGTTGCAAGCTCCTCTTAAATATTCACTTTGTAACTTAGAGAAAAAAAATGTATTTGTTAATTTTACTCAACTTGTTGGTTTACGCTTTTTTCTGTTACATGCTTAAAGACCAAAGAGTTGTAACACTAAAAGTGGCCATAACTAAGTTGGTCTGATAGGACTCAAATCGCAATTATTTAATCAGGGTCAGTACCAGTCTATTCTTACAGCATTTGTTCTTCTCTCATTTTGGTCGTGTTGCAAGCGTTAGTCATTCTTTGTGTTGATTTAAGGTAATTGTTTTATTCTTTAGAATATAGGCATTATAGTATGTCTGTCTGTGTGTATTTTGGTGCCAGTGCACAGAGAGTAATTATGCATTGTTGCTGGTCCGGAAATGAATTAATTAATCCTCTGTACGTTTTTTTGTTTACAGTCCAGCCTCTCAAAAAATGCTGGTTAACCTATATCGAGAACTTCACCGTGAGTTCATCTTTCAAGATACTTTAGGTAAACGTTTGATTTATTAGGATTTTAACATACTGGAAAGTTCAGTACTGACAATGTAGGAAAAATAATTGTGACCAGATTCCATTCAAGGTTTCTCCCTCCCCATATAAAGGCAGAGCATGCTGAGTGATCACCAAAAGTTATGTAGTTATTTCCCTTTTGAGACTGTAAATAAGGTAGCAATAAACAGTGTTATATATCGTCAAAACGCTGATGTCCACCATGTCAGATAAAAATCCACCCACTATGATCACTATGGTATATATATATATATATATATATATATATATATATATATATATATATATATATATATATATATATATATATATATATATATTCTCTTAGGAAGACTGAAAAACTGTTTAAATAACATATTTGAATGACAAACATTTCATTAGATTTCTTCAGGTTATTTAAATCATTTATATGACACCCATCCAGCCTCCAGCAGTGAGTGGAAATCATGGAAATTCTACATTACATAACGATTTCAAATGAATAGGAAACAAAATCATGAAAAGGAAAGTATCAAGTTAAACCCAAAACATGAAAAATATCAATAAAATGGTGGACCATGAACGGTCTGTTGTTTTTTTCCACCCAAAATTACTTACTGTGAGAATTTCGAAGCAGGTTCCTGTGCGGAGCTGGTTTTCGCGAGACATCGGCCTATTCAGATTGTGACCCTGTACAAAAATTTCCAAACTGATGGTCCGCAAAACCTGTTGTATGTAAACGTCCATTCGTAGGACTTTTGGTAATAATAATTGGACAATGTAGTTTAACTTAACCACACCTAGGGTAGTACAGATTTACCCATGGATAATCCTACTATGCCTTACAGAGCTTTATAATGTAAGCAAGAACTAGGTCATGAGTTTGCTAGTTATCGGGGTTATGTTTTGGAGCCTTGATCATAGGTATCTGTTCTGACAAAAATTCAGTTAACCAGAAACATGTTCTTGTTCATATGTGAAAATGGCTATGTGGCATACAAAACGGCAACTTCTTGTCCACCATATTACTCACTAAATTACGTATGGGTAAATATGGCGACCTCCATATTTACCGTCTCGCCTCTGTTGATCCGCGTAATGGTCTCGTTAACGCTATTGTTAGAACAATGACGTCACAAGATCACAGCCAAAAACATCAAAACCTCCAAAAAATTACTAAACTGGAAAGGGATTCAGGTCAGGAATCTGTAAAATCTGTAATACTGTTTCTTGCTTATTTAGTCTATTAAAATCTCTTTGAAATCAACGAACAAGAAAGTAAGTAAATCTTTAAAAGAGATTACATCAGTGTTGTGCCTGGCAGATTCGATAACATATAAACCAGTGGCGTCACTAGGGTTGGTGTCACCCAGTGCGGTAACTCATGGTGTCACCCCCATGGACCTCCTTCCTGCACAAAACTTCAAAAATTTTATAGACAGTCATTTTGGTGTCACCCCCTCTGATGGTGTCACCCGGTGCGGTACGCATCCACCGCACCCGTCTAGTGACGCCACTGATATAAACAAAAGACATATTACCGTGTCAATAATATAATAAAGTATTATTCAGAGCAAGGCGTAAAATTCAACCAGATGGAATAACATATAAGTTAGAGAACAATGTGGATAACATTATTTAATTGGGTAAATCAAAATCATTAGACTCATCTCTATAAGACTTCAGGGGTCCCGAGTGACCGAGTGGTCTAAAGAGCTCTTCATTACGGATCACTGCCATCTCATCTCTTTCTGCGTGGGTTCGAGTCTCGGATTCTGCCAATGTGGGTATGTGAGAAAGCTTGCCAGTAGCTTCTCGTGAGTCGTTGGTTCTTTCCGAGGTTTTCCCGGGTTCTTCCTCCACCATTAATACTGGCCACCATGTATATCCTATCGTGTGCTGAAAAGTGGCGTTAAACCCCACAACAACAACAACAACAACCAGACTTCATATTTGTCAGACGTTCTTTTCCGCATCTACGATTGTTCTCTGGAACTTTCTCCCCGAAGATATCCGAAAATCTCCAATTCTTTACATCTTTAGAAGAAAGAAAAAAAACCCAAACATTTATCTAATTTAACTGACAATCACCGTATTATGACATTGGTAAACGTCACCGTAATATCCTACATACACGAATGTAATCCCGTCAAATCCAGTCTTTACAGAGTGAATGTAGTAACTCTCCCATGTGTGCATGTGGTTATGATAACGAAGATGGTAAGCACTAATTTTGCTATTGCCCCTTATTTAATATCCGAAGATTTCAGCTCTATTGCTCTATCTTTCAATACACTCTTCGTGAAGCTCTAGATTTATTATTGAAAGGAGAAGTCGAAGTAAGCAAAGAAATAAACTCTGAAATATTCGTAAATGTTATGAAATATATCCACGAAATTAGACGTTTTTTAACACCTGCAGTTATATTCTAAGTAATACTTGTAATCTGTAATGCTTTGTAATAATTGGCAAACGTCACTGTACTTTACCGCATACCTGTATGGTTATTCTCTTAACCTTTGAAATGTTACATGTCTTTAAATATACAAAATTTTTGACCTGATGCTTCAGATATACACGCAGTTTTGTAAAATGAGTAGGATCTTTGGATCACTTTTGTATGTTTTGGGATTGTTTAATATAATACAATAGCAAATAGGTTTAAAAGTGGGTATGAATACCAGTCAGAACTTCATTATTTGTTTGGAAGTATGTATTAAAAAGAAAACGACAAAGAAAAGGGGAATAACCTCAACTCAATGACAGAGAAAATTCTTTTCTTCGGTTATGCTTGCATATTCAGTTAAGTGTGACCTTACTGCAGTTGTAAAACGGTTTGTGTTTGAGATAAACTGCATACGTAATACGTAAAGTTTTTCCAATTGTAATTAAAAAAAAAAAAAAAACCTTGTATAGTATCCGCTATACACTCTGAGTATTTCCAAATTCTCACAAAATATGTTGCCCTTAGCAATTCTCATAAAGCATAAAGCGTACCAACTTAGAGTAGGTACGCTCAGGTTTGACCTTAAGTTTTTAAATGACAGAAAAATCAATACGACACCGCATTTGATAACGAACGGTACCTGGATAAAACATAACAGGTACGGCTCTAATGTACGTGTAAGCCCGATAAGACTTGTAGTAGATCTAGTGACTTGACAGCAGAGAAATGTTATTTGAATCATAAACTAGACGTGTATGATCAGATAATAAGTGTAGGCAGTAAATGACATGGAACAAAGCATGTATATATATTAAAACGTGGATGAATTGTCGAATACCCGTTTTGACATAGCAAAGTCAAACAGTTATAACTGTGATCGTTGGTACTTCCTTGTTATCTGAAATCAATACAGTTCTGTGAATAATTACTCTTCTTGGCTAAGGTTTATGAAGAGAGGGGGACACAAATTCATCGTGTAAAGTAACAGTTAAAGCGTAAGGACTTTGTATGTGTAGGAAGTATCTGACCGGAGTTCACAGCCATGGGTAGTGCCCCATCTTCTTTTGACCAACAGGTAAGCAAAAATCACATTTTCAGTGATATTTCATACAGTACTATACCGTCAATGATTCATTTCAAGATCCGAAATCGCAATGAACAGTTTTAGCACTGTACAAATAAGCGGTTTTTGTTGTGTTTTTCTTTCTTTCTTTTTAAAAATTAAAAAAAACAAAAAACAACCTTATTTATTAATTTCTGTCATGTACTTTGTTAACCCGATTGAAGTAGTTCATGAGGTCTTCCTTTGCACACACTTGCTCCGTCTGAATCCAAAGTTAATACTAGACACGAACATTTGTCTGTCTGAACATTTCATTATCTATCTGAAAATTTGATTGTCTATTTGAATATATGATTGCCTATCTGTACATCTCACTATCTGAACATTTCATTATTTATCTGACTATTTGATTGTCTATCAGTAAATTTCATTATTTATCTGACTATTTGATTGTCTATCAGTACATTTCATTATTTATCTGAATATCTGATTGTCTATCTGCACATTTCAGTGTCTATCTGAACATTTGATTGTCTATCTGAACATTTCATTATTTATCTGAATATTTGATTGTCTAACTACATTTCAGTGTCTATCTGAACATTTGATTGTCTATCTATACATTTGATTAACTATCTGAACATTTCACTGTCTATCGGAAAATTTCACTATCTGAACATTTCATTATCGATCTGAATATTTAATTGTCCATCTGTACATTTCATTGTTTATCTGAATATTTGATTGTCTATCTGTACATTTCAGTGTCTATTGGACATTTCACTGTCTATCGGAAAATTTCACTATCTGAACATTTCATTATCGATCTGAATATTTAATTGTCCATCTGTACATTTCATTGTTTATCTGAATATTTGATTGTCTATCTGTACATTTCAGTGTCTATTGGACATTTCACTGTCTATCGGAAAATTTCACTATCTGAACATTTCATTATCGATCTGAATATTTAATTGTCCATCTGTACATTTCATTGTTTATCTGAATATTTGATTGTCTATCTGTACATTTCAGTGTCTATTGGACATTTCACTGTCTATCGGAAAATTTCACTATCTGAACATTTCATTATCGATCTGAATATTTAATTGTCCATCTGTACATTTCATTGTTTATCTGAATATTTGATTGTCTATCTGTACATTTCAGTGTCTATTGGAACACTCGATTGTCTATTATCTGAACATTTGATTGTCAATCTGAATATTTGATTGTCTATCTGAACATTCTGATTGTCAATCTGAATATTTGATTGTCTATCCGTACATTTCAGTGTCTATCGGAACATTCGATTGTCTATTATCCGAACATTTGATTGTCAATCTGAATATTTGGTTGTCTATCTGAACATTCTAATTGTCAATCTGAATATTTCCTTTAGATTATCGGTTTTCCTTCCTATTTATTATCTTCAGGAATTCGAAAGTGAAACAATAAGTTCTTTTCTCATCTGTGGCAATGTTCACTTCCTATAACATTACACTTTTAATTGAACTCCTGTCATTTTGACACATGGATTAGCGGTAACTTTGTTATGGATTTAGAGAAAGTTATTAAGCAAGCAAAATTCCCCTTCCCACAAACAAAATAACAAAAATCAGATTAATTACAACCAACTTAATGCGAGCTTCCTGGGTCAATTATAACCGAAGAAAATAAAGTTATAGAAAAAGAAATGATGAAAAATAGAAATTGACATACAAAAATACATTAAAGCTGTGCTCATTACATGGCTGCATACACAAGTCACAAAGCTTTCGTACAATGGTAACATTCTTACAAAAACACCGTCTTACACTGAAAAGAGGTTTGATGTCCCCTTCTGTTAATGCCATTCCTTATATCCAAAAGGGGTTTGATGTCCCCTTCTGTTCATGCCATTCCTTATATCCAAACGGGGTTTGATGTTCCCTTCTGTTCATGCCATTCCTTGTATCAAAAAGGGGTTTGATGTTCGCTTCTGTTCATGCCATTCTTTATATTCAAATGGGGTTTTTGATGTTCTCTTCTGTTCATTTCATCTACATATTTAATTTCTCCCTAGCAGCAAACCCCGGGCATAAGTTAAACATCCGTGGATGTCTGCTTTACAGGGTTTGCTTTATGCTAAATTCATTTTATAACAAGGGGATTTATTATTATAGAAATTATTTTATACATTGGGAAGTAATACTGAACACTATCCACTATTTTGAAACAGGTCATGCAATAAAGTTTTCTTTATCAAAATGCTTTCAGTAAGATCTCTCTCTCTCTCTCTCTCTCTCTCTCTCTCTCTCTCTCTCTCTCTTCTGCATAGGGTGCCTCATATATTTAATGCATACTTCTGCATATTGCAAGTCTTGACTAACGGAGGGAGGAGCAGATATTGCTCTGTAGTTATTATATTGGTCTGCAACCGAAAGTGTGCGAGTTCAAATCTTATCCTCGGATCAACCCTGGGGGCATCCATGGTGTGCCTCTTGAACAAGGCACTTTATTCCGATTGCAAGGACACTAATTAACCTGCTATATCAATTTTAACTCTCTCTCTCTCTCTCTCTCTCTCTCTCTCTCTCTCTCTCTCTCTCTCTCTCTCCAAAGTGGCAGTCCTTGCAAAATGCTGGACATATGACAGCCTCTTACGTTTAAACTGAAACTCGATTTCCAAATTACACGTATCTATGTGGTATTGATTCCAGCCTATACGATGCTACTTGACATGGTTTATCAGTATCGAAGTACTCGAAATGTCTCTTGAAAGCGTATGGATCTACTTCATATATACCATGGGCTGATTTTTATTAACCGTTTATCTTACACTTCGTAATGTCTGTGGTAACTGTGATTGCGTAATGACAGATTCTAACAAAATATAGATTTTCCATATCAGAACATGTTTCTATGTCTTAGCAAGTTGTCTTATTAATTTACCACAGTGACAGGTGTCGATATTCTTCAAATAATTCTTGTTACAAATACTAAAACGTCGTGTAAAATGTAAAAGCAAAGTAGATATGGATATGTTTTGTTTGTGTCCTTTGGAGAGAGAGAGAGAGAGAGAGAGAATGCACATGTACAAACACACAAATACATTGATTGAGCACAGAATACGATCAGAGCTGTGTTTCATAAGAACAAATAAAGCCGATTCCTTATTTTAAAGAATACATATTGAATACCAACAAGTATAAAATACATCAATACTTTATTGATATATCTAAAGAATATATATTGAATAGCAACAATGCTTCAATTATGCATCAGTAGAAGATCAATCAACAAGCAAAGTTCTACTCGGGAACAATAAGCTGGAATTATCTTTAAGTCTGATTAAGGTGAGTAATAAAATATTACAAATAATCGCAAATAACCATTTAAAAAGAGAATAGATTTGCACACAGTTACAGACTTTACCTCGATAGAACTAGTAATAAATCACATTTCAGGAAGATTTTTGAAGGTAGCGGTGCTTGCGGGGTAGGTGGCTGATGTTTACAAGAAAGGGGGAGCGCCGGCAAAATAATTATTTTTGGTGGGGGGGGGGAACAAACATACAGTGGTTAGCTATTCAGTTTTACAGATGTAGGCCGAAACATGTTTAGAGGTGAAACCCGGGGGAGGGGGACACGTGCCCCCTTGCACCATTGTGTGCGCCCATGCATAATAAAGTTGGATGATATTGTAATATTTGAACATGCTGATTAAAGTCATGATGGGGAGTTGATAAGAAACAATATGCTAAATGACTATGCGTGAATCTTTGGAGCACACCATATATATCGTCATCTGTCTCAAATAATAGCGAGGGTTTGCACTTCAACGAAGATTATCTTAATCTAAGGACAATGTTTATATGTCGTGATTTCTAGCAATATCATAATTTTGGACAGTCTAAATGAAAATGCTGTTCTGGTACAAATGGTTAGTAAAAACAGTGCATTTTGCAGCCCAGTCACAATCTTTGTATATACATTGTAAGATGCTCTGTTCTGTCATCTTGGCAGTAACAGTGCAGCATATAAATAATGAGATCATACGTAAAAATACCCGTATGTGGAAAATAAACGCATACGGACCTTCTGGTATCTATTAATATGAGAAATATACCCATGTATGCGTGCAAAAGAGAACTAAACTTCAACACCAAATCATTGCTTTTCTAGCTCTAATTTCGTTCTGAATTAGGTTATTGGTAGAACTATTTATCGATTCATCTCGTATTTATTTAACTCTTTGGTACTCAGTTCTTTCATTATTAAACCATATTTACGCCCTTAAAATTGATTGCTAAGCAAAAATACAGATTTGTTTTAAACAATTTTATCGAAATATATTTCACGGACAATAAACATATAAACAAATCAAGTTGCTGCTTCATTAATTTCAATGTGTGCGCTCATAATATCTACAATTTAAAATAACTTGGAAGTTTTTCTTTATCTCCATTTTTATACGCTTTATTTAGAGGGTTTTGTTATTAATCACTAGGGGGAAATATTTTCCATTCATGAGCAGATTTTTCTACTAAAGTAATTTGATATACGATTGTTCTGGTCCCCATAAAAGCTTTTTTTTTAGATTCGATCTACCACGAGACTGTTCTTTGTTAAGCCTTTTCAGAGCGTATAAATCATATATCAATGGACCGCGTTTGTGTTCATTATAAACACATAATTGCATGAAAGGATTCAGTTGACTCGATTTCAGTTTGGACAATTTTTTTAAAACTTTTATTATTCTTTTTTTTTTTTTTTTAGAGGACGATCGAAATACATTAATGGATATAAAATGTGTCCTTTTCTATTACTTATATATCTTACTAACTGCCAATATAGTATACCATGATGTTTAATGGTGGTCACTTTTGGTTATAAATAGAACGAATTATATGGACCCTTATAGATCTGGATCTATGTTGTAAGCCAGTGGTTCCCAAAGTGGGCGGTGGGATTACCGAGGGGGGCGCTGATGCTGAATAATGCTTTTTTCGGGGTAAAGTAGAGGGGCGCTGAGGATAACCAAGGTGGCCCGAAAAAGTTTGGGAACCACTGTTGTAAGCGATAATGTGGCTGAAAATACGGTACGCATCAAGTAAAATACTATGAATTGCTAGGTAGAATTCAATTGTAATAATAATACAGGGTAGTAGGGTAGCAATAGCCGATAAATCATCTATTAAATATGTCAACGAAATATGTAATTACAAAGTATCTATAAATGTAACTTAAAAACTTCAGAGTAACACACGGTTTGTACATAATTCTTTTAGAGATTAAAGGAGTTTTATTTCGAAATTTCAATCTGATTCCCTGTTTTCTTATTACAGTGGAATCGTCCCATGCGACATCACATTCATAATATTTTACCCGATCTGTACTTGTCATCCAAAGACTGTAGCTCTAGCTGTGCAACTAAATACACTTCGTTTGTCATCATCCATAAACACTTTATATTAGCGTATGTCACTCAAATGGATATATATATATATATATATATATATATATATATATATATATATATATATATATATATATATATATATATATATATATATATATATATATATATATATATATATATATATATATATTACTCTTTTTCACTGAAAAGTGAATGACAAACATTTAAAACTGCATAGACTGAAATACCGCCAAAACTTTGTTTCATACATGAACAAATGGAGTCTTTGCGATTTGAGAAAGAAAGACTCGAGGTCTGACAGACCCTGTTGAGGTTATTTACATAATGTGTAGGAGGCTGATATGATATGATAATGCACAACAAAAGCTCACGGATGTAACATACGTAAGCATTTATTGTGTTTGTGAAAAGAAATAATTCACTAATTCATTGAAATTGTTATGTAAAGAACACAGCTTTTAAAAGGACCAACTGAGTGTGGTTCACGATATATATATATAGACGGATAACAGAAGAACAGAACAAATCATAATATTATAATACTATGCTTTTCTGTCATAAAAATACTTTGAACGTCAATTTTACAGGAAGTTTTATATCGAACAGCACCATCATAGTTCTGAACCAGAACGTTTATACAAAAAAATTCAAACCTATTTTACATTGGTTGTGTATCATATTCAAGGCATGAGTGTCTGATAAACTCAAATAACTGGCGCGAAGAGAACTACGGGATATGTGTAAACTCATATTTCTGCAATATCAGTAATGCAAATTTATTCGTCAAAATTTTAATGAATTTTGAGAATTGTATCAGTGTTGAAATATTTCCCATTGAAAGCATTTGTTTTAATTTCACTACATTTAATGTAATGTAAAAACAAGGTTTCAAAAAAGAATGGACAGATGGACATATAGTGGTTTCGTCACCAATGTTGTTCTTCTCACAAGAATGAGACTTTCTGTCGTAATGTGGTATATATTCCCCACTATTCGATCAATCAAGTCTGCGATTACTCGCTATAGATTTGAGCACGGGCCTTTCGATCTAGAGATAATAAAATTCACTTTCAAAATTCGGGTCTTGTTTAGAAAGAAAAAATGCTTTGTTTTGAATGAAGTTGCTAAATTTGCATTCTGTTATTGAATATACAAGTAGTTTATGGTTTGAACATTTCCAGCTTTTGTACTGAAACAACTTAAAATTGTTATTGGACGATAACTTTCGGTAGAGTTGTGTCTTATGATTTGCTTAGGCCCTGAATCTGGGATTATTCCCGTCTCGAGTATCAGGTTCAAAAATAAATACAAAACTGAAAAGTGAGTAGGTGTCATTATATCTAAGATAGATTTCATATATTCATTAATATTATTATCATGTGATGTTGTCTAATTATTTAGTTGGGATTTAATGCATTTTAGGATCTCGTCATTCGTGGTTCGGGAGGTCAAGATGATATCGTAATTCTCCATATCTATTTCAAGTCCCTCAGTAGTGGCACTATTATCATATTTGCTTAAATCTACACAGAATTCATAGTTTATTTCTAATGTAATATCTGATTACATTTTGTTTTCCTAGCTGTTGACAACCTTTTAAAATTTTTAGGATATTTACATTGAAGTTTTGTCAGTTTGACTTGTGTAGTTTGCTTGAATTTCATTACTCCTCTTTGCCGTTTAGAAAAAAGTTTTTGCGGACTGGCAGGGATTTATATTTTTATGTATCTTCCTTGCTTGCCAATTGGAGATTAATTTTTGTTGACTGACAGGTATTTATACTGTGTAGTTTTTGTTGACTGACGGGGATTCATACTGTGTAGTTTTTCTTGAATGACAGGGATTTATACCGTGTATCTTCCCAGCTCAGTGGTATTTTCTTCTTGTACCTTGACACTGATATCTGAACCAATGTTTATCTGATTTTTTTTTATCATGCCCATCATTTTTATCCATGTTATTTTTCAAAACGTTTATCAGCTGAAACATTAAATAGTTTCAGACCTGAAGTGAAATATCATTCATAATTTTAAGTTATATGATACTGAAACTTGTTAACACCCATTTGACGATGATATGATTCTACTGAATTGTCAATCACTTAAATATTTCGCGATGTGAATGTTTCTATACATTTTGTCTTCGCCCAATCTATCATTTAGGATAAAGGAATTGTTATTTCAATAGATATTATTAAGATATTGTCCTCGTTGTTTATAAAAAAATCTGGCTAATTCTGTCTTCAGCGAGATCGAATTGGTGTAAAATAGATGAGATATTATAAAAATCATAAAGTGTTTCATCGAAGTCAAACTGTCGAGAGAAACTCAACAGTTTGTATAAGTTCGAAATGACATATATCATAAGAAATATACAACGCAGGCCCGCTTTAGGTTCCAATGGAGGAGTTATCGTTTAATCATGTGAAAATGCATGCAAACAGATTAAGAGCTAATAGTATGTCTGGTCCGGATGGTCTCGCCCTCTCCACCTTCAAACCCTCTCCAGATGACCCGACGATCTCTCCAGATCACCCTAACATCTATATTGCTCACCTCACGATTACTCCGGCTTACTCTACGATTACTCCAGCTCATCCTACGATTATTCCTGTTCACCCTACCTTTACTCCATATCATCCTATTAGAATGATTTCGCGTTTCATAATCTCCTGCGAGTAATCCCTATTTACAACAAAGTTTGTTCCTCTAAACTATGGTAGATTGGAGAGGACACCGTTGCAATGTAAATGCCAATGACAATAGTTATTGATAATGTAGGCCATAGGCTCATAATACTTCAGTTATACAACGATATTTCAATAATGTAGAGCGCCAAATTACAAACAGATTTAACATAGTGTGGTGATAAAGGAAAGACAAAATATAGAAATATATGTAGAGATGAAATAGAACTAGTGTTATATAACTACATAGTTGTGATCTTCCATATGGGTAAAGAAAAAAATAAAATAATGATTTAGTTACGAGTAATTACGAGAGGACAATATATATATGTCTGCACTCTGTAATATTGACTTAGCTTATCTCCTCAGAAATAAAAAATATATACCTTTATGGGCTCATGGTGGCCGATGGCCTAAAGCTCTCGCCTTTCACGATCACTGCTATCTCACCAATGCCCGCGTGGGTTTGAGTCACGGGCTCCACCAGTGCTAGTATGTGAAAAAGTTTGCCAGTTTGCAAGGTTTTCTTATCTTTGATCTAACAATGGTGATAAGATAAAGGTTTTCATATCCTTAGTCAAGCACCAGCTAGCTGACCAGTTTATCCTGTTACCTGTAGGCTCGTACAAAATTAACGAAAGAAAATAGTGAAGTCAACAAGCTTTGTAAATTTTAATAAAACAATTTATTTCCCTAGAAAACAAGATAAAAATATGAAATAGGACTTACGGTTTGTGAATATAATCCAAAAATTAAACCTAGAATTGAAAAATATAAGCCCTATCACTAAACAGTTCTAATTGAATCCAGGTTCGAATCTCTATAAAGTTCCAATATGGAAGGCGATGACGTCAGATGAGGTCGTTGTCCTGATGGCAACAGTTCCTTGTTGAATCACAATTTATAATGTTCTGTTTAGAATTCCAGAATAAATTTCCACTGAATGTCTTTGTCCCAGAATTTTAATAAAGAAGACGAGTATTTTCCAGGGTGAATAAATTATTTTAAACAATAAACTCAAATCAAATGGCAACAACAAGAATACCTTTCGGCCTGAAGGTATATTTTACGACTGAACCAGAAAACACTGAGATTGAGAATTAAACCAAACTAAAACGTCATTTTGACACTCGTGATGGGTCACATGATCACTTACTTTGTCCGATCAGCGCAGTAAAAACATATCAATTATCACGTAGGCTATAATAGCCCTATCTAAGAATCAGATTCCCACGTTGGAAATGAATTTAAAAATTAAACTGTTTCAACAGACTAACACGTGGGTTGAACATGACCTTGGTAATGACCAATCATTTTCACTCAATGTTTACAAAACGTCTCAACCAAGGTGAGCTAAAAATACTGATAATATAATACCTTTTACGTTCAAATCAGGTCAAAACAGAGAAGTGATTTTTCCGAAAATAGTCTAATCCCGTGAAAATTATCATTATAATAAAATGTAGTGAAACAAATTTAAATAAAAAAGAATATAAAACTAACACACAAGTAATTAAATTACATATACGTAACAATCCAAAATGGCATTCTAGAATCAAAGAATCCTCAAGAGATATAATATATATATAAATTTGTTTTCACATTTGCTTATAAGAAGTATTTGGATATCGTCACAGTGACAAAATGTAGAAAATCCCTTCAAAAGTAAGTGTATCTGACCACACTTAACATACTGAATCAGAGAGATGGAATGGACAACAATGCACCTCACTAGGTCAAGGTGTTTGTATTTTATTCTACAACGTGCTGGAAGAGGAGAATCCCTTTGGATTCGAATGCCAATGTTATTTGCAGCTTAAAAAAGAAGTATACAGATTCTTAATGTTTGGAAATGCCAAATCTGCCTAGGTTAATAATATGGAAAACTGTATTCACAGAACACTAATTGAACGTAGTAATATGATGAATACCACTTAAAATGGCATGATTTAATTTATTTCTTATTCATTTTATTTTATCGCAAGTTCACAGCCGCCTTCATCTCATACCTATTGAATTGTTTAATACATGCATTGCTATCTCTCATATTTTATTTATAATATTCTTATGATATTAATACGAAAAGCATTTTGAATAACGCTTATACATTGATGACACTTTTTGTCTTCTCACGAAAAGGCTTGCATTTAAGCTTACGCATGTGAATTAACAAACATATTCTAGTGTAATTTACAGATCACATATAACGTTTTGTATACTTACTTTGCATCATACTCCGTGTATACATGCATACAAGTATATATGTTTGTGTCCGTGCGTCTCTCTCTCTCTCTCTCTCTCTCTCTCTCTCTCTCTCTCTATATATATATATATATATATATATATATATAAAAGTGGGTTGCCCAGGGTCACACCATGATAGTCGATGTGGGTTGATCCATTATGAGAATTGACTCTGCGCCATTTGGTTGGTAGAAGGAGATGGGAGATAGTTATGACTTTAGGAAAGAGAAACTGTGGATTGCAACCTTGTACTCTCATGACCCCCTTCCCATAAATTACTGGACCTAAAGACTTGGAATATATTATTTATAGGAGAGAGAGAGAGAGAGAGAGAGAGAGAGAGAGAGAGAGAGAGAGAGAGAGCATGTATGTGTGATCGATGATAAATTGTATGTGTGATCGATGATAAATTGTAAATTTTTTCATCATTCTGCATGTTTGTTTTGTTTTTGTAAAAATAATCTGTCGCTAGCGGAGACGGTAGGATTTTACTAGATGTTGTATTGGCCACACATTTCTTCTGCATATCTAATTTTCTGTTCGTGTCTGTCTATAAATTGTGATCAACACATCCTAAAAGATAATCGATTTATTGAGTTCAATGGGAAGTCTAATTTGTTTTAGAAAGCTAATTGAATGTGGTTTCAAATGTAAGAAAAAAAACAAACAACTAAGATAGCGATAACATAATATGTAATATCTCTATTAGTGTAATTTTCATCAAGATTCCTTAGTGATACTTTTGTGTAAATGTGTTTTCAGACAAACCTAATTAATAAATTATCTTTCTAATTAATTCATTGAATAAAATGTTTTATTGTCATTCGCGAAAGACGTATAACGCTCTCTCTCTCTCTCTCTCTCTCTCTCTCTCAGCGTACATATTTCGCAGTAACTTGCCTACTATGCAGATTGTTCTAAAACACTGAATATATTAAAAGATAATTTGAATAGGTAGATACTGTACTTTAATGTCCTCCTTAATACATGGTCTTTACTTTTTTCTGTAACCTACAAAGTCTTGCTGTACCGTAAGACACAAAAAAGTAAACCTCGTCACAAATTCCATAGTCATTAACTCTTGTTCATGGCAATTAACCAATGACTTGATATGTGTTGGTCTTTATGTCAAGAAAATCTTTGTTTGAACGTCCCAAAATAACCATTACTTTTCACTACGTCTGTTCCGGGTGATAATACGCTCAAAAGAATCTAATTGGTTCCCGACAAACGCGCTTGGATTTAAGCCAAGTTTGAAGCTTTCACCTTTGTACCCTCTTCCTGGTTTGAGTCTTATATCACAACAAATACGTGTGTCTTTGTGGAACAAATAAAGGCGTACTCAGGTAATAATTACAGGTGTTTCATGACGGAGGGGAGGGGTAAGGCTGGGTTTCAAACCGAGTTGGGATGAGGGAGGCTTTGGAAACAAACTAAATAACAACAACGTGCACTGGAAATCTACAATCCTGCTTCTTTTATCGATATAAGCATGCATGTTCACATATATTGCACCGCACCTGTCGTTAATATGTAGAGCTATCAGCAATGCAGCATTTGAACCAAAATCGAAAGCCCAGTCTTACAATAGCCAAAGCTCATCTTACAACCCCGTTCTTGTTCACAATGAAAGAAACTGAAATAAATTGGGCTAACGATATCAAACCATTACCGTCGTATATCCTTTGAAAATAAAAAATATCGTGCCATTTTAATGCTTTGGTGGAACTTCTATATAAAACCATGCTATATTACTGAAGGATATGCATGATTTTTTACTCTAAACCCATCCCCCTTGTTTTATCAAGGAGTTATCATTGTAAATGTTGTGCACCCAGCGCGCAGTTTAATTTCTTTTATAGTCTTTAGATGGTGTTTCGCACGATTAGTCACTAGTTTTAGCATCTTTTGCAGTTAGATAAACCACTGCCTCTTTATTGACATTCTTTGATATGTTTTAAATTGTAACAGGTCTGCAATCGTGACATCATTGGTCTTTCACCCTACAAAACCAAGATCGCTAGAAGGTGCTTGATATAAGCACACGTACACTGCACGCAAACACCAGTTTGACTCAGTAAACGGAATATTTGAGTTACCACACAATTTATTTGCAAACTGCGGATTTTGAGTGTATTGTGCAACATATAGAGGATTTGTCAGGAAATATGATAGCTGAACAACGACCAACATTAATGGTTTTGCCGATCCTGACCTCAATGCAAGCACGTGTTTACCAACTGGAAGAAAATTCATTATACACAAAAGTTTCGTAATAATTTGAATAATATGCAGATTGTCAAAAATCCCCCAAAGAAACTAAACTTTTATGACGAGAATTTGCATAATAGATGTAAGAAATATCGTCTTCGACAAAACACGGACAGTGTCTAGGTTTCAAACAAATGCACAGCACCTGCCATTAGGAAGTTGCTAGCTTCTAAAACTGAATTGCAGATTCTTGTCCTGTATCCTGTTTAGCTACACTTCACGTCCCGATTCATATATCTAGTAATAGTGGATCCATGTATTTCTGTTTTTAGTATTCTGTGACGTTGATTATATCTATGACACCCAATATTGTCTTTTTTTTTAATCAAGTATGTAGGTAAATCGTTCCACAGTTTGGTCAGCAATAGAGACAGTACAGGAACGTGTAATTAACCAGTATTGATCGGGATTACGTCGTCAGAGTAGATCTTTTTCTATATAAATCTGCAAATATTCGAGAAAGCCTTAGTCAAGAATTGTAGTCACTGTGCATTTGCATACCAAGTACGATGTTAAAGGATCTGATCTGTGAGTATATAAATTAACAATCAATGAAACGATCACTTTTTGCATGACGTACAACACACGCAAGCTATATCACACCGTGTAAAGACAACGAGGAAGTCTAAAGAAATTCGAAATCGCCATGATTTAGTCGTCAATGATAAGCGTTTCTCACATGCCTTTTAAAAGTTCATACTTGTTCTACTTTAAAGTTATTTAATTAGAGGACAAATTAAAGTTATAGCTGAATTTATACTTATGCATAAAGGGTATTTTCTTTTCCTGTGTTAATAACGGATATATTTCATGGTATTTTTAAAAAAATTTGATATACTGAAGAGTGGCGAAGCCCAGTGTTAAAATATATAAGTTTTGGTACAGCAAGATGAAATATATCTGGTATTTACTTAGGAAAAGAAAATTTTCGAGGTTAATATATACCGGGTTTGGACCAGAATAGAATCTTAGAAGATTAAATTCACTTTTCAGCAAAACACCACAACCCCTTTATGTACATTCACCCCAGTTCCATAGGTTGATCATATAAATATCAGTGACTTAAGAGAGCGGTAAGAT
>JAECUM010021005.1:0-26107 GCA_016617855.1 Megalonaias nervosa
CTCAGATATCTTGCATGTGGGACATATCATTACGAACTATCCCACTCAGATATCTTGCATGTGGGACATATCATTACGAACTATCCCACTCAGATATCTTGCATGTGGGACATATCATTACGAACTATCCCACTCAGATATCTTGCATGTGGGACATATCATTTCGAACTATCCCACTCAGATATCTTGCATGTGGGACATGTCATTAAAAACTATCCCACTCAGATATCTTGCATGTGGGACATATCATTTCGAACTATCCCACTCAGATATCTTGCATGTGGGACATATCATTAAAAACTATCCCACTCAGATATCTTGGATGTGGGACATATCATTACGAACTATTCCACTCAAATATCTAGGATGTGGGACATATCATTACAAACTATCCCATACAAATACCTTGGATGCGGGACATATCATTACGAACTATCCCATACAAATATCTTGGATGTGGGATATATCTCAGCGAACTCCCCCATACAAATATCTTGGATGTGGGACATATCATTACGAAATATCTCATATAAATGCCTTGGATGGGACATATCATTACAAACTATTCCATTCAAATATCTTGGATGTGGGACACACCATTATGAACTATTCCATACAAATATCTTGGATGTGGGGCATATCATTACGAAGTATCCCATAGAAATATATTGGATGGGACACATCATTACGAACTATCCCATTCAAATAACTTGGATGTGGGACATATCATTACGAAATATCTTATACAAATATCTTGGATGTGGGACATATCATTAAAAAACTATCCCATACAAATATCTTGGATGTGGGACATATCATAGCGAACCCTTCCATACAAATAACTTGGTTGTGACATATCATTACGAATTTTACCTGTGTAAATACTTTCGTTTGAGTCAACATTCATTTATCAATAAAGAGAAATGATACTCGTGTCTATACAACCTTAGTTGTATATCATAACAGTAGTTTTTGTTTCTTATTTTTTTAGAAGACACTAGTAAATATCGGCGAATAATGGTGCGAAAACTATCATTTTTGTGCCCTTTCAAGACTTGAATGTACATTGTTCAATTCAAGCTTTCATCAGTATGAAATTAAATTCAAATAATTTAGGATTGGAGACATAATGACATAATTATGTAATCTCTATTTACTCAGTAAAGATGGATGTCAACAGGAAATGTGTAACAAAAGATATAATGTCTATATTAAGTGCTTCTATCTTCAATTTTAGTTCAGTACATTTTATGTTGCTTGTTTGTTTCCTTGTTTATTTGTTTGTTTGTTTGTTTTTAATTTGTGCATGATTTATATAACAAAACAAGAATATACTTTTTGTAGGGCATGTTGTTATTTTTAAATATAATGAATTACTTTCTCGCCACCTAATTGATAACTATATTTATCCACAGATGTCAATGAATGTGATGACGGACGGCTGAACGAATGTGATCAAATCTGCAACAACAGTATTGGAAGTTACAACTGTTTCTGTCATGACGGTTTTTTTTTAAACGGAACCCTATGTCGTGGTAATTGATGTTAATAATGGTTTTCCCTGCTTTTCATTGTACAAAAAGTATTGTCACTACGAACAATTAAATCCAGTTGATATTTATCCCAGTTATTTTTAGAAGATGTGTTAACCTCTTGAACATGTTTTGGTGACCATATCATTTCAAAGCTCTTGCACATTCGAAATACCTTAAAATCTTTTGGTGGTTTTTTATCCTTTTTTTTATCCTTTTTTTTTTTTTTTGTTCTTTTTTGCTAATTTTTTTTTTAAATCCTCAGGTTTGGTACTAGGACGATTTGTATAACTTTCGCGCTCATGCTGTTTATGATAAGATGTAAATCTCATATTTTAAGCCAGTTTTATCATATACTTCCTTCTCTTAATTAGTGGATAGCTTCTTTCTTTGAAGGAAAACCTAAAGGATTGTGAGGAAGAAAGTATATTCAATTTGCAGTGAAATTTCCCGGATTTGGATCATACCATATCTGGTACTAAAGAATCTAAATGAAGCTTTTTGTTTGTTTGGATTTTAAATGTACTTACCTTTACTTGATTGAGTTGTATCTACTCTTTAATGTACATCACTTCTTAAGCTAAGTACGTTAAATAACAAAATGTTACCTTTATTTTTGATCGTGCCTCAATGTTCCTCTTCTTAACAGCATGCGATGAATTTCACTATGGACCTAATTGTTCTCAAACGTGCAACTGTGGTATTGGTGCTGAGAGGTGCGATCATAAAACAGGGTGTATATGTAAGCCCGGATTCACTAACAACCAATGTGACCAGGATATAGACGAGTGTGCCTCCCATCCATGCAAAGGTGCCAATTCCACATGCATCAACACAATGGGATCCTACATTTGTGACTGTTTGCCAGGTTTCAGGAATGTAAGCAGTGTTTGCCAAGGTTTGTATCTTGGTTAATTCATTTCAAGTCAAACTGTTTCGTTTAGTGAAATGGAAGTTTTTATTTACATGTATAACCAAAGTCCTAATTGGTTTAAGCTTTCAAGTAAACTAAATATGGTTAACTCTTCAATATTGACATTAATGCATCAACATAATAAGAGAGATGTACCGTACTAATTTGACTCTTTAATCTCCCATGCAAATATCTTGGGTGAGATACATCATTAGGAACTATCCTTGTGCAAACTAATATGGTTAGAGTTAACGTTCTTTTGACAAAAAGGCAATTGATAAGAATGTGGCGATAATATTGGTATATCATCTAGTTTGGTGTTTTAAAGACGCTAGCACATCTAGGCGAATGTTGATTTGAAAATTATTATTTGTTGTGCCCTTTATAGATTTGAATGTACATTGTTTAATTCAAACTTTCATCAATATCAAAATTCAAATCTTTGGTATTGGATAGATAATGACAGACATATCGACCCTGTTTACTCACCAAAGATGGGTGTGAGCGGGCCTATGAATTCCTCGCGGTTAATTTATAATTTGTATTATGTTCAGTATATTTTATGGGGTTTTTTTAAAATTGTGTTGCTGTAGTCTGTTTTTGTATTTATTTTGGGGGTTTTCAGTCGAACGTTGGTACTAGGACAACTTGCGTGACATTTGTCTTGCAGTTTACATTAACTCCAAAATCTCGTAGCAAGAGGTTAATCGTATCATATAGTTCTTGCAGTTTACATTAACTCCAAAATCTCGTATCAGGAGGTTAATCGTATCATATAGTTCTTTCGCTTAAGTAGAGGTTCGTATTCCTTTTTGTCAGTGAACCGTAAACGATTATATGGGAAAAGTATATTTTAGTTCTATTTAAAAATCTGGACTTCTATCATCCGATATTTCGTACTAATAAATATTCTTTTGCTTGCATTTAAATCTTATTTTTCTCCGCTTAATTCTGTGATACACTGTTTTAACGGCATAACTCTTCAAGCTAATTACGATACGTTCAATAGTATATGTTACGTGTCTTTTCGATTGTGAGTCGATGCCGTTTGTCTAATATGCAATACATTTCGCTATGGACCTAATTGTTCCATACCTTGCAACTGTAACGTTGGTGCTGATAGGAGCTGAATGGGTTTCCGTACTTTTCAATTTACAAGAAATATAGTCACTGCGAAAGGTTAAATCCAATTGGAATTTTAAGACAGGTTATGTCTCCAATATACTCCTGAAAACGTTTCTGTGACCATTTCGTTTCAGAGCTCTTAAACATTCAAAATACCTGAAGATTTTGAGTGGGTTTTGTTTCTGGTTTTCCTTCAGGTGTCATGTTTGGTACATTGACGATTGGCGTAACTTTACGTACTGCTGTTTACTATAAGTTGTTGCTGTTATACTTGGATGTTAACCTTATCATGTATTTCTTTCCTTTAGTTGTTATTCGTTTTTATTTCTGGGGAATCGTTAACGATTGTATGAAAAGAGTATATTCAAATTACAGTGAAATGTCGTAGCCTTGCGTTGTACGATATTTGGTACTAAAACCATCTAGAAGAATTTTTTTTTCTTTTTTATTTTTTGTTTTAATCTTTGATTTTATTATACTGTATTTACATTTTTATTTGCATCACTTTTCAAGCTAATTACGATACGTTAAATAACAAATGTTACGTTTGCTTTTATTGTGTCTCCATGTTCTTGTTCTTAATAGTGTGCTATGTATTTCATCATGGACCTAATTGTTCCAGGCAGTAAACCTGTAGCATTGGTGCCATCCTAAAATAGGGTCTCTCTGTAAGCCTAAATGGGCTTCACATAATGTGACCAGGATGTAAATACTCTTCAATGTTCTACTAAGTTTATGAAGACGATTATGGGCATCGACATAAAGCACAGCGACGGGAATTTCGGTCATAGATGTCCAAGAGCTGTATCTGATAAACGTACATCACATGCTGTTTTTATATGCTAACTTTTTTAAGGAGGCTCGTATTGTCCAAAAAGGAGCATTTAATTTTTGTTTATATCTAGTTTTTGAATGCATTTGGGTAACAAGATTTGCAAGCTAAATCTCATTTTATGTGCATGTAAATTGTAGTCATTTTGTCTGCAGAACGAAAATCTTTTAAAATAACTGAATTTTTTTCCAGTAAAGTTATATATGTAATTAACTTCGATTTGTACTGCGCTGTTTTACCCAGATCTACATTTGTATTTCATTTTAATTTTCTAATGATTACTCGTTCAGTAA
This sequence comes from Megalonaias nervosa, assembly GCA_016617855.1. NCBI lineage: Eukaryota > Metazoa > Mollusca > Bivalvia > Unionida > Unionidae > Megalonaias > Megalonaias nervosa. The sequence continues at coordinate 4,696 of JAECUM010021005.1, forward strand.
CCTTGATGATGAGATTTACGCATTGCATCGAAATTTATCCGACTTTTTCAGCTTGCACAGAAAACACGTTTGGAAGCAATTGTAGTTCTTCGTGTACCTGTAATATCTCTAATTCACTCGATGAAAAGCAAACTTGTAATCCCGTTAACGGAACCTGTCTGTGCAAAAACGGCTGGATGGGTGCTAGCTGCTCTCAAGATATAAACGAATGTGAATTGGAACCAGGAGTATGTCATAACCTTTCCAATTCGGGATGTTACAACATGCTGGGATCCTTCCTCTGTTCATGCCATATTGGGTATAGACTTAACGGAAGCGAGTGTGTTGAAGGTATTACATATTTTGATTTTTATGTTTAGCTACCTAGTGCTTTGCAATTCGTAAGAAAATATCCTCTTCGAGAACTGCAGGAATGCAATGTCGTCTGTGAACCTAGATCCTTATTATTTTATTGTTATCCAACTAGTTTCAATGCAAAATGAGGGTAATAAAGACATAAACGTTGCTACATATTTGTTTCTTGTCCCAAGAATTTAAAACTTTCGTAATAGTCATTGTAGATGAACCTTTGCTCTGTTTTCAATTTAAACAGATGTGCTGAAAACTACAACACCAATATCAATAGAAGGTAAGTGTATATACTTTCCTTTGCATAGTCACTAATTATCTCAAAATACTTATTCGAAACGATTTCTATTTCATGCACGAACTGTGTCGCAGAAAATTATTTCTCAGGCGCGACAATTTTCCTTCAAAATTCGAAGAAACGATTTGAAAGTACAAAGTTTCAGTGGCTAATTAAAGGTTTTTAAACAAAAATAATACTAATCTTCGAATCGGAATGAAACCAATACAAATGATATTCTATTATTTGAATTAAGTGCAATCCATTCAAAAATATAATTGCTGTCAAGAGTTGGAGGCAAGCAGTTATGTGTTAAACAATCTCACGAAATAGAATATGTACCGTTTATTTTCTTATTCAATTAAGTAAGGAGTGCATCTCCTCGTTCCAGGTGATGCCTAATAAATTACGAAGCACTGAATTTTGCTATAATATTTTGAAGTATATTGTACATTTCAAGCTAATTCAGCTAAATTGTACAGTTTTAATGTATATGCATTCTTTCAGCCGAATATACCTCCATTAGGTGTAGTATCGCTGTGGACTTCACGCTTCTTCCATCAATCGATATTAAAGTTCCTGAGAACTATGCCAAATTAGAGTCTGATTCTAGGGATGCGGTAAGTCGGTAATACGACTCTTAGAGTCAAATGCAATTATTTCCTCTCTCAACATGTATTGCTAGCAATGCAGTACCTTTACCAAAGTACTATAACATTATACTTTTGGATATGTTGGCCTACGAAATCATTACCCGAGTTTAATGCAAATTAAGAACTCCCTACCTTCCCTTAATTCGATTTGGAGGAAGCAACATAATATTTGTGAAAGAAATTAAAGTCCCCTAGGTTTCACATTTGTTTTTTAATTTATTTGGTCATTATAATATGATCATAAAAGTATAGGAATTAGGTCGTTGTAAAATGAATATATTACAAGATTATTGTCAATATAACTGTATATTATTGATATGAATTAGGTACCATTTCATGTTTTTGTGTGTGTATTGTTCTCTTTTATATTTATATTCTAATTATTTCGGAGTAAACTTATCTGTCATCGAATAAAACTCATTTAAAGCCAAAAAAGAACCTAAATTGACGCATTCAGGTATTTAATGCATAATTTTGGAATATACGGAAAGAGTTAAAACATACGGCAACAAATTTACTTTATTTTAGCTCAGTGATTTCTATCGACGCAAGATGGCTCAGATGTTCGTAAGAATCATCATATTTGCAATTAGGTAAGATTTTTCATCTTTGTCTTTTTTAAGCAAGCGTTGTTTAAATATATTTTGTATTACGACTCTATTGTCTTAAAATAAGTAATAGAAAAGAATTAGAAGCAACACGCTTTGTAAAAGTCAACAATTAATTTATTTCCTTAGAATACAAAGTGAAAGGTAAAAAAAAGAACTTTCTGTATTGGGAATTAAATCCAAATAATCCTAGAATTACAGACACAAGTCCTAATAATTAAAGTTCTGAATAAACTTTAGTGGAAATCCAAATTAAATCCAACGCTGAAGGTGTTGATGTGCCTGTGGTGCCCCGTATAATGCTGTTGTGCCAACATTCTTTCGTTGGATTTAAATAATCCAATCCAAGAATTAAATGCTTATTTGAAATTTCACTATAAATTCAAGCTTCTATTTCCAAGAATGTTATTTTGAAGAGCACTTTGTATTTCCAAAGAAGAATCACTTTAGTAAAATAATTTGAATAAATAAATTCCAGCCCAAATGAATTTCTGGACACAACAATAATACAACTGACTCTGTTTAGGTCTTTAAGCATAAAATGACTAATTTCCAAATAAACAAGATTTACATTTTAAACAAAGACATAAAAAGAAACCATGGATAAGGGTCAACAGTACATTATTCTAGAAGGACCTTAGTTTTAATTAGAAAGTCCATCACCAAAATCACAAGAAAACATATAACAACCATCACGTAGTCTGACTATTAAAAATGTCCTTGACTCAGCTTAAGATAATGATTCTCACTCAGATGAAAAGTTATTTACAAACTTGTCACTGATTTTTTGGACAAGGTTAAGTCCAAGATACAATGTTGCATTATCAATAGCATATAATGCAGTAAAAAACTAACAAACTCCAAATTAAATATACATATGTAAGAGGACAACAAATTATCTATTTAAAAGAACCTGCAATGAACATTGAAATGAATCAAATTACAGCTTTTTTCCTTATATATATATATATATATATATATATATATATATATATATATATATATATATATATGAGCCTAGATGCGGAAAAAGCCCTCTGGAGAAACAACTGCTCTATCTTGGTGAACCTTTTAATTTTGTATTTTATACCAGTCGAGGCAGCTTGATTCTGGATTATAGCATCATCACTAAGAATTCAGATGAGGCCCTCCTAACGTTAGCAGAGGCAAATGCAAACTTGGCATCAGGAGAAAAGATCCAGTTAGACGGGGAAGAGATTTCAACACTTCGACTTGTTGTGGAAGGAAAAGAATGTAAAAACCTCAAAAATATTTCTTTTGCTTGAACAACTATGAATCATATCTCTGAATGAAATACAAGAGTCACATTTCTGAGTGAAAAATATCACATTTTATGAAAATTATAATGAGCAATGTCTTTACCTGTTGTCAGTTATATTCAAAACATGTTGTAGTAGTAATCACCTTTGTTCATCTTACTGATGATGATGAATACAGACATGATGATAATGATAATAATCTTTATAATTTACTCATCACTTCATCTGCTCTATTAAGAGAATCATGGTCATATAAATATTTATGAGGTTGTGTTTTCTATTTGACTATATAAAGAAAACTTAAAGAAAAATGCTTTGGCACTGACGTACTAGTGCCAATTGACGTCAAACTCATTTCTTAGTACCAACTGATGTAAAACTCCTTTCTTAGTGCATATTAGTACCAATTAGCGTCTAACTCTTTCCATAGTGCCTATTAGTACCAATTAGCGTCAAACTCTTTCTATAGTGCCTATTAGTACCAATTAGCGTCCAACTCTTTCCATAGTGCCTATTAGTACCAATTGATGTAAAACTATCTCCTTAGTGTCTACTTGTTCCAACTGTCGTCAAACTCTTTACTTAGTGCCTATTAGTACCAGCTGATGTAAAATTCTTTTCTTAGTACAAACTGATGTAAATTTCTTTATTTAGTACAAATTGACGTAAAACTCTTTCTTTGGTACCAACTGACATAAAACCCTTTTCTTAGTGTCTACTTGTTCCAACTGACGTAAAACTATTTTCTTAGTGACTATTAGTACCAATTGACATAAAACTCTTTTCTTAGTGTCTGCTTGTTCCAACTGACGTAAAACTCTTTTCTTAGTGACTATTAGTACCGACGCAAAACTCTTTTCTTAGTGACTATTAGTACCAATTGATATAAAACTCTTTTCTTAGTGACTATTAGTACCAATTGACATAAAACTCTTTTCTAAGTGACTATTAGTACCAACTGATATAAAACTCTTTTCTTAGTGACTATTGGTACCAACTGACGTAAAACTCTTTTCTTAGTGACTATTAGTACCAACTGATATAAAACTCTTTTCTTAGTGACTATTAGTACCAATTGACATAAAACTATCTTCTTAGTGACTATTAGTACCAATTGACGTAAAACTATTTTCTTAGTGACTATTAGTACCAATTGACATAAAACTATTTTCTTAGTGACTATTAGTACCAACTGATGTAAAACTCTTCTTAGTGATTATTAGTACCAACTGATGTAAAAAAAAAACTCTTTTCTTAGTGACTATTAGTACCAACTGACGTAAAACTCTTTTCTTAGTGCCTACGGATACCACAACAGAAAAGTTATTGTGCACGAGTTACCTGTCGGTGATAGGAGACTGTGCCTCCGGCAAAGAATGTGTCATCATCGACAAACGACCAGCATGCGCGTGAGTATGGGATACATAAATATTCCTTACATACATACATACATACAAATGAACATGTTATGGAATGCTGTGCTTAAAAGTGAATAAGCAGCCAAGAAAGCACTCATATGCATTCAATCTTTACTAATCTCCTATATATTCAATTTAGAAAGTTTATTTTCGTTTAAATTTATTTTGTCATTAATAATAGGCGCTGTGTTCTATTTTCTTATTTGCTCCATGTCCACAATAATTTCCTGTTTGTGTGTTTCTCTTTCAGTCTGAAGACGCAAGAGGGTAAGTATTTCAGAACCCATTTAGTACAAAAAAGCAAGAGGGAAAGTATCTCCGAGTCCATGACCTTTCACTTTAAACTAATATTGCTTACAAATATTTTGACACAGTATCTATATCAAAGACAATGCTGTGAATTTCTCACCTGTCATTATAGTACTGTGGTAATTATCTCATTTACTGTTTATATTGTGGCTATATAACAAAGAGTTTATATAATGGAGTTTATAGTTTGTACATATATTTTTATTATGGAGTTTTTAGCTTTTACATATATAATTTATTTTATCTAAACTTTAAACAGTAACCTTTAACCTTTTATCTTTAACCTTGTAGTATATTCATTTTACATTAATTTGGAAGGGTTAATCTTGTAGTATTTCATGTTTACATTTATTTTGGAAAGGTTAATCTTGTAATTCATGTTTATGTTAACTTGGAAGAGTTAATCTCAAAGTATTTCAAGTTAACATTTATTTTGATGGGTTAATCTTGTAGTACATGTACTTCGTGCTTACATTTATTTGGATGGATTAATCTTCTTGCATTTCATGTTTACATTTATTTGGAAGGGTTAATCTTGTTGCATTTCATGTTTACATTTATTTGGAAGGGTTAATCTTGTTGCATTTCATGTTTACATTTATTTGGAAGGGTTAATCTTGTTGCATTACATGTTTACATTTATTTGGAAGGGTTAATCTTGTAGGATTTCATGTTTACAGTTGGAATAATTAATCTTGTAATATATGTACTTCATGTTTGCATTAATTTGGAAGTGCTAGTCCTCCAAATATATATGTGCCACCTTTTGTGTATGCATTTTTACAACTTTAAATCAGTACTATCTGGCCATTATTGTGCTGACATGCTAGTAAACACATATATATATATATATATATATATATATATATATATATATATATATATATATATATATATGCATACTTATCTCTTGATCCAAAAATGGACAACAGGACCTCCCAATTAGCTAATTTATGTGTTTTTACACAGTAAACATCCAAAAGATAAATCTGCAATTTAAGCAGCGAGAAATACATATTATAACTATTGATTAAACATATTTATGATGCAGCACTGAACATCAATTTTATTCCATTACCTCAAATACAAGATTTTTAGAGATGGCACTTATATTAGCCGTAAAGATCAGCTAAAGAATGTAAGATTCTGTCTGGGACGAGACACCTATTGCAGCAGCAATCGTAGCAACACGTTCCAGAAAGAAATACTATATTGTCTACCAGTACAACGGTAGCCAAAAAACATTTGCTTACTTTTGTTATTTCATAGTAGTACCCACTGTACTCAGTAGTGATCGATGAATCTTGAGAACAAGAAAACTCTCGAAAACATAAATATACTTTTAACATAAGACATATTTAAATTGAACTTTACTGTTTACAGATAACACCCTCCTCTTCGTAGCAATTGGTACAGGTGCGGCATTTTTTGTCCTGCTATGTCTTGTTGTTACTGTGATGATTTTACGTGCCAGGAAATCAAGACAGAAATATATTGCCAAAAAAGACGATCGACAGAAGGTATTACATTTACAACTACTTACAATCGATGTATGCAACATGTCACCTATGTTTACCAGTGGAAGAGGTATCTGAGAACATTCAACGAATCATTGCGAAGCTTTATATATCAGATTCATATGTATCGAATGGAATCCATTGGCTTGTCATGTTTTAATAGTCTCTACACTACCTTTTGAATACCATATTATGGCATAATTTAACTCTGGTTTATCTCAAAGTTATTACAAACTTTCAAGAAGAAAAGCATGTACCAAATACAGTGATTCTCTTCGCTAAAAATAGTACTGCCAGCTACATCACCAATTGACCCATTTCTAAAGATTTACTTCAAGATTTTGTTTAGAGATAAAGAGCTGGCTAAGACATCTACACATCTATACAGAAGCACTGTACAATTATTACATTTCATATAAGTAACATATAAATTATACAATTATATAACAAGACTACGGAAAATGAAGTGACTTACCAATGTGGTTCATGACGCAAAATATAGTGTATTAGTTATTGCTGTATAAAAGTGATAGAAGTAAGAATAGTATTTATAATAAAACAGTAATGACAATAATAATAACACCAACATTTAATGTTGGAACATTAGCCTCTGGTCTAAAAATTACATTATTACATTATTACATTACTGTTACATACACAGCATTCTCCCAGGTTGGTGGCAGATAAAGACGTTAGGTGTTTGTCCAGTTATTTCCAGTCAACACATTCAATATCTTCATCAAAACAACCACATCTCTGACCTATAGTACAGAATTTATGCTATTTTGTTATCAAAGATTTTGAAAACATTCTGAAGGCAATGAACAAGAGCAATGTATTTTGGCTTTCAAGTGATAAATTGCTGTTGCCGCTTGTGATGATAGTATTTCATGACACATATACGACTATATATAATATTTCTTTTAATAGAATGCACAGAAAAGAAATTTAAAAGAGAAAGTTATTGCTAATAGTCCATCCTCGAAACACCAACTTTACGTATTGTTGTAAATATCCCACGTTTCGAATTAGAATACCTTCGTATCTTCTCAGTTGATTTTCAGTTTACAAGTACTGCAGTGCTTCTTGAATATACCAAGTTACAGCGAATATCAAGTTACCTCTGTAGTTGAACTCCAGTTACAGCAAATATCAAACAATTTCTGTATCTGAACTCCAGTTACAGCAAAAAATATCAAGTAATCTTTGAAGCTGAATTCCAGTTACGGCAAATATCATGTAAACTTTGTAGCTGAACTTTAGTTACAGTAGATATCAAGTAATCTTTGTAGCTGAACTGCAGTTACTGCAGACATAATCTCTAGCGGGACTCCAGTTACAGCAAATATCAAGTAATCTCTGTAGATGAACTGCATTTACAGCAAATATCAACTAATCTCTGTAGCTGAACTGCAATTACAGCAAAAATGAAAAATCATCTGAGTATAATAATGCAACCAATGCAATACAGTTATTTAGCATAGACATATGAAACTTCAAATCATTTAAGTATAAAACATTAAGTGACAAAAGACAGCGTTATCTGTAACCAACAGTAAGTGACAAAAGACAGCGTTATCTGTAACCAACAATAAGTGACAAAAGACGGCGTTATCTGTAACCAACAATGTTCAAGTCAAACCTTGCGTCGTCTTCGAACAAACTTTAACTTTTCGATAGATAGCCTTATGTATAATTAGCATTTTTCTAGTTACACATTTTAATTAGTTTAGGAAGAAAATAATAATAATAATGATAATAATAATAGGGTCCATATAGACAGGTTAACTCTAGAATAATATATAGATCATCTAAATATGTATTTTACAATAGCAAATTATGACCGTTTTCCTTGTATTTTACACATGACAATGTAGAGGTTTATCATACTAAACCAATTTCTCACTTTTCTGTTTCATGATTCTTTATCTATCTTTTAAGTCTTTAAAAACAGCCCTATGCTTTTAGACAATACTAAAGCAAAGTCAAAATGTTATCAGTATATTTTGTGTAATTTCATTTTCTTTAATTTTGTTCCTGTATGGTCTCCTCGAAGAAAACAAATAAGACCTTCATTGTACACAATAATGCCGACCAGAACAGTTGTATTTTACTAAAAGTCAAAATTACTGGCTTCTAAATAGAAATCTACCCCTACTACTGCATCACATCCGATTTTCATTCCCTTGCTGAAAGCTTTCTTGGTAGAAATCATCTTTCTTTACTTGCAGATAGGAACGAACAACTAATGCTGTGAGTGAGACAGTGGAAAATACGGATGATCCCGAGTAGTAGACGAAAACAAAAGTTTGAGAAAATCAATATTTTAAATTGTATAATTGTATACATGAGCATTCGGGAAGAATACTGGAATGTACCAGATCTTTTTTCTGTTAGTTTAGTAGTAACTAATGAGTAATGATTTAGCGTGGCAACATAATTGTACAATTTGCATATGTACGTATAAAAGTGTCCATAATATAAGGCTAGTTTATGATAAGTACTTTCGTGAGCTACAGTGTAGCCAAAGGTGTTGCTTAGCTACAAAAATATAAAGCACAACAAAAAATAGAAAAATGTTGCATTGTCCTTTATTGATGTCCATCACATGACAATACTGGTAACACATTTTGGTAAAGATGCTTTCACCAGATTACAACACTTTTAATTGTCCATAGCCATGCCAATTTCAAAGGTTTTATATGTTCTTGTATTTTCAAAATTAGGACATACATCCCTTTCTTTATTATGTCCTGAATTCCAGATGAACTTAAAAACTTTTTTTTTTTAAAAAAAAGGAAGGTCAGAGGGAATGGACAAGGATATAAATAGAAGTTAAATTAAGAAATTGCCAATGTTTTAATAAGTACTTTGCAAAAGAGTAACATTTCTACTCCAGCTTTTCAATTTCTTATGTTTTATGCACTTTACATTAATTTTCAACATACAAAAATAATCCTTTGTGAATATATTACTCCATTACTTACACATACCTTTGTCCACGCCAAAATTTTTCAGTAATTTATCAATCACACATTTTCACACTGCTACCAGAAGTATTGGGACATTTCTACAGTAGCTTACCAAGATATATATTGACCCACAAAATAAGTAACATGACAAGAAATAAGTAACACATGACACTAAATAATATATGACACGAAATTTCAAAAGGTTCGTTTGAATATCTTGTTCTCTAAAAAGAATAATGGAACTGAAATACATTTGCATAACACTGAAATACATACTTGATCTATTAGTTCCTACTTATTTTTTTTAAAACAGCTAGGGTAAAGAATTTATTCATGCCTAGAGAAAGGACACAGACCAGTCTCTTATAGTGACTAAAATTAAGAAGAGGAACAGTATTTTCTTTTTTTAATTTCGGGGGGTGGGGAGACAAGATTCCTTACATGGAATCGCCACCAATCATGTTCAAACAATTGCTAATTTCTAATTTATTCTTTTTTGACATAAAAAAGAATACAGCGATTTCAGTGAATGAAGTAGAGTTTGATTCATAAAAAATTTTCTGTTGCAAAAAGGAAGTGACACAATGCAGCTCTAAGAAAGGCCACTACAAAAGTGGTCTATGGTATATATACAAAAGACAAAATGCTGCAATGTGTGAAACCTGTAATAATTGTAAAACAGGCTTAGGAAGAGAACTTGGCTTATGGAAATCCAGTCAAAATAAAGTTATCAAAACACTTTGGACTGAGCAACGTGATATAAGTTGTCCAATTTGGGCTATTTTTCGGGAACTTAAAAGCAAAATATAAAATTTAGTATGTACTAAAATAAATTAGTCACAACAGCAACCAATAACTTGTAAATGGCATGGTTAAAATCTGTAATGTGTTGTCCGCTGCTGGCAATCAGGAAATAAATGTGTCCTAATAGTTTGAAAAAGTACTTTAATGTTTCATTTCATTCCTATTAGTTCTTTTATACCTTGTGTGTATGTCCTCTTAAAGACTTCTTTAAATATCACAATGGTTTTATTTGCTTAAAACCTAATCTTCATGGGCTCAGATAAGTGAGAAAGCTTGCCAGAAGCTTCCCATTGGTCGGTGGCTCTTACCGGGGTTTTCCCCAAATTTTTCTTTTACCAGTTACAGTGATCGCCATGTATAGCATACCATATGTTGAACAATAGCTTCAAGCCCAAACTAATTCCACGATTTTGTACAAAATATGTGCATATATTGCCAGCACCATCATAGATCATGCCTGCAAATAGAAGTAGCATTAATTTTTATTAAGGAAAACAATACTGAATGAATGTAAAGAATGTTCAATGTTACACGTCAATCATAAACAATGGTTTTATATTGGAAAATTAAGTAAAGTTACAGTCTGCAATAACTTTGTGACTCAAAATTGTTAATACGTGATAAATGTATAGAAAATCTTATGTGGGACCAACAACGAAAATCTCTTGTTCAAAACATGCATTTCAAATCCCATCAAGACTGTACATAGGGGGAAAAACTTCTTGGTTCCATTGTTTGATGCATTCTCATCTGACAGTGATGTGACATTATTTCTTGATAGAATTCATAAAATTACCATTCAGTATCAAGTTTTACAAAATAACATAAAATGCTGCAATTTTTACATATAACCACCAAGTATAAAATCTGTTCACCATGCTACATTTCGTCAACTGGCTCCAGTCCAGTATATTTATCTGACCACACCCATGTGTACACTCCATCTAGAAATTTACGCTCCTCTTCAGCAGCAGAGGAGGTGAACAGACCACTTGTCTGAATTGTCATTTGTCTAAAAAATAAGGTTCTTACGAAGGCTGAAAAATAAAGTCGATAACGCTAAACCAAAGCCTCTTACCCTGACTCTGTCAGGCCATGAGATTTTCTCTAATTGGGTTACTTTATCTCCGACTCTTTGTTTTTATTTTATGGTGTGTTTCGTTTACTCGCCGGGTCACTCAATATTGGTCGTTCACCTCCTCTGCTGCTGTAGTAATTAAATCATTGTTATATCAATAATGAATACTGGAGAACCACACTCAGCTAAATTAGCTCGAGAGCGATTAGAGGCAATTAAAAAATATTTACCTGTTCGTGATTCTGTTAAGCAACAACTACAATCACGTCAGGAATCTCAAGTTGAATTTGCAGAAGGTGCAGAACAATTATTTAAACCTGTTACAGAGACCACTAAAAGTCTTCTTCCTACGTTAGAGAAGACTGCTGAAGCAACTGGAAAAATAGCAGAAAGAACTAAGAAAACAAAGAAGATTCTTAGAGAACTTCCAACTGAAATAGCTGCTGCTCAACCAATGAGAGAGATACTTGAAGGTATTGACCAAGCTCGTGCTGAAATAGGTGATATAAAGGATCGTATACCAGAACCAGAACTAGAATCAAAACAAGAAAGAATTAAAACTGCACTGATTAATAAATTTACCGAAAATAGTATTGAGTACATCGAACAACTCGGCGAAGAAGATTTACCTGCGTATGCCGTTAAAAGCTTTGCTCGTCGAAAAGAAATTTTAAAACCCAGGTACGCTAATAATATTGTAGATCATGAAACCTGGTATAAAAGGATATTTCGCATACACCACAGCGTTGATCAGGCCCGAAATGATAATCCAAAATATATTAAGTATAGAAACGGAATAGATGATTATACTACACAGTTACAACAACAACAACAACAATTATCACCACCATCAATACAACAAATACTACAACAAACACGACAACAAAAACTAAAAAAAAAAACACAATCTCCAAAATCACAAAAATCATTGGAGGGATCACTGCGTGAATATCCAGAATCACCAAAAAAAGTTAAAAAAAACAACAACAGAAACCAAGTGAAGAGGAAGAAGAAGAATTTCAAGACGCCCCCGGCGCAACTGGAAGTGGTCTTATTACTCAAGGAAGCGGTTTTATTACTTGTCCCAACAATGTCCTTGCCGATGTTGATCGACTAGAAATTCTGATTGGAGTAAAACGAGCTGGTAATAATTCCCCAGAAATAATTAATGAAGCAGCTGATATTAGTAAACGATTATTTACAGACGGTATCATGGATATTAATGTGTATCGGTCTCTCATTAGTGAAATCGCCGATGACTACCACAGTGATTGAGTACGTAATTAAATACAGTTACTATAATAAAATGATCATACATAATACTCAACGTAGACCGATTATGGTCCAGGTAATAAATTCACGATTACCAGTATACAAAACGACCTACGGAGATGGACTCGGTGATGTTGTTCAGGGTCTATTTAGAAGGATAGCCCCAAAAGCAATACCGATTGCAAAGCAACTAGGAATGAAAGCTATTGATGTTGTTCGTGAAAAAGGTATTGGTGCTGTTGGTAATGTTGCTAGTAAAGCATTCTCAGCAATCAAGGATAGACTAGCACGATTAATACGACGAAAACCTCAGCCAGTAAAATTACCTAACACTGAAGTAATGCCTGCAAATATTAGTAAAATAATAAATCAAGCTGCTAATCAAAAACTAGCCGAGTTGGCTGATGTACCATTATCAGAAAAAGAAAAAAATATAACCGCTAGTCTGATAGCTGGAAGTGGTCTTCGTGTTATACGATAATAAATATAATAAAGATGTTCAAACGTATATCTGATCCAGCATTTGATATGGACGCACCAGTACTCAAGGATGAGTCTGTGCGTGATTATCAATATTATTCTTATGACGCACGAATTTCAAATCAGGGTGGAAGAACTGAACTGCAAGTTCAGGATACAAGCAGATATTTCTTACCCGCTGAAGCATATATTGGGGTAGAGGGTGAAATTTTAAAAACAGATAATACTGAATACGCCGCTGATGTTAGTGTTGGTTTTGTTAATAATGGTATTATGGCGTTATTTGACAGCGCAACCTACATGATTGACGGAAAAAATATTGAATCAATTCAGAAAGACGTTGACGTTGCTACAACAATACTTGGTCTTGCAAGATACAGCCATGATTATTCAAGATCAGCTGGTCCATCAATGATGTTTGTAAAAGATACTTCTAATTCTCCAGAGTACCAACAATATGAAATAGGACGACCAAGAAATTTTGCTAGAAACGCCGATGCGGATGTACAAAGTATGATTATTAATGTAGATCCAGATTTCAAATTAGGATTTACATCACGTCGAGCAATGTTAAAAGGTAATAGAAGAGTGTTTTCATGTGCGATTCCACTGTCACATATCTTTGGATTCTGTAGAAATGTCAGAAAGGTTATTTTCGGAGCCAAACATACAGTTGTACTAGTACGAAAGGCTACAGACGATGATGCAATATGGCGATCCGTTGGTGATGCTGGTAGAGTAATTCTTACGAAGCTTTCATTGTGGATGCCGGTGATGACTCCAACAATATCTGAAGAAGATCGGTTACTATCTTTTATGAGTCAAGATGGTAAATCAATGTTATCATGGTTGACAACGACCACAGATGCTATCCAGAATAATATTAATGGTTTATTTACATGGCAAATAGCTTCTCAGCAAGGTGTTTCTGCACCAAGGAACATATTTATTGCATTACAAGATGCTGCACGAGTAAACAGTCAAAATAATAGTATTATGATATTTGACAATCTTGGTGTTTCTGAGGTTTCATTAAGGATAAATGGACATCGAGAATCATCCGAGGATATATTACTGAATTTAGATCAAAACCATGTAGCACGTGCATATCATCGTCTTATGTCGTTTATGATACGTGATCAAAACATTTATACTGGTTTACAAATATCACAGATTTTACAACCTTATATCCGATTTATTACTTTTCACTAGAACATTTAGATTTAACCAGACAATCAGTAGTTGATATACATTTTCGAGCTCGTGTGACAATAGGAGCTATTGCCAATTACAGAGCAATCTCTATTATACTCAGCGATAAATCAATGTTACTTGAAGGTGTTGGTGGACGAATGAGAGTCGTTGATGCTCCAGTAGAAAACATGTAATTAGATCGTTTATGATATTATAATGTCATATAATCACGTTAGTGTTACCCGGACTCCTGGTCAGATTAAAAAGCTACAATCAGCATCAAAAAATAACTGTGGAATAAAAATATCGCTAAAAAGAGAACAAATGAGTGGTGCAAATAAATTATCGTTGACCGAGCGTCAGTTCAGAAATTTCAATGAAGCCAAAAAATCAAATAAAGGTATAAAACTTAATCTTTCTGCGGGCGCTATCAAAGATATTGTTAAATCTGGCGGAATTTTTCCACTTCTTGCAGTTATACCAGCATTAATAGCCGCTGCAGCCCCAGCTGTTGCAAAAGCAGCTGCATTAGGCGCTGTTGGAACCGCTTAAAATTAATGGCATTAAAGAAAGCAACCGGACAGGGAATAAAAACCTCCAAAAAAAAGGGAAGGGGTCTAAGATTGCCAGGGACCCCATATTCATGGTACGGAAAGGGTCTAAGACTTCCCGGGACAGTTCATTGATTCTGTCTATGTCTAATTTTGATTTACTCGATGCTGCTAAAAAATTAAAAATAAAAAACTTCAGAGGTGTTTTTATGCGTGATCAATTACTCAAAAAACCAAACAATATTGAAACTGGTATTATTAATCTCGATAAAAACTCTGGCCCAGGCACTCATTCGGTTGCGTATGCAATTAATCCACGTGGAATTATTTATTTTAATTCATATGGACTAGCATCACCAAAAGAATTTTTAGAATATGTTAGCAGCATGCAAAGTACTCCAATATGGTATTCAACATTACCAACACAAAAAATAACTGATCCACCAATACGTGGTAGTGAGGTACTCGCAGTACTTGATGCTGTATCAAAATCAACAAAACCACCTCATAAAGTCGTGCATGAATATACTACGTTGTCACATTTAAACAGACATTAGTAAATATAATGGTAGATATTTACGGAAGATCTTCTCGTGGTAAAGCTCAGCAGCAAGGTGATTTATCTAAATATGCAACTCTTGATCAGCTCAGAAATGAGATTGATGATTTATTAAATATTACAAGTGTGGATCAAAATGAAGTCGTTGTTTTTCAGGATAAACAAAGACAAGTAATATACAACTGCCAGATGTACTCATACGAATTCCTACCGCGGTTGTTAATAATATCGTTACTTTTGCTGATCAAGGTATAATACAAGATTCCGGTAAGTCAGTCAACGATTATATTAAGAAAGCTGGTGATTCATTCACGGGTTACATTATCATGAATCGAAATAAAATTATAGACCTTGGAAACCCAACCGCAGATACGGACGCTGCAACAAGGAAATACGTCGACGATCAAGAATCTAAGTACGTATTAGCCAACGGTGGTATAATGCGTGCATTTCTCAATATGAATAATAATGGTATTAATAATCTCAGAACACCAGAATCTGATTTTGACGCTGCAACGAAGAAATATGTAGACGATAAGGAAATTTCAGTAACAACTTCGTTAGCTACAATCAATAATAAAATGACTACACTCAATACTAATTTTACTAGACAGGTACAAACGTTTTTAAATTTTCGTAGAAACGTGAATAGAGCCATTAACGAATTTTTTGGTGATCCACCAACTGTTGACATAAAAACTCTCCGACGTTAACACGAAACTAAATGACATTGTCAGTGGAATACCTAATATTGTTCGAAAAACGAATCTGATTAAAATTCCACACGGACAAATTAAAAATATCGTGTACACAGTAGCATCAGGATCATCAACATGGACACCGCAAAATAACACTCTCGAACATACCGCAGAAGTAACTGGGTTATACAGGCTGTCCATGTACGGTTTGTAAATTACTGCGGCCACTTCATCATCACCGAATGTACATTATAATCCTCTACTGGTGATGCTAAATAAGAGCACCAAAGAAATATTTATGTTGACATCAACGGAAATGCCCCCGAGACGTTACTGGTGGTGTCTGGAATTCGTAGCTGAAACTCCTCAAATTAATTACTTAATTAAATGACAACGTCATAGTATAATGAATCAAAACCAAGGACCCCAGTCCTACATCGACGTTCAACGTCACAGATACAATCAAATATGTAAGTGTCAGACTGAACTAACAAATATTATCGACGATTATACAGTAAAAGTAAAAAAATATCGCAGACGTATGGTTGTCATTGATATAATTGTTTACTCAGTTTCTGCTATTATTGCCGGAGCCGGGTTATTATTATCAACAATAACAATGACAACGCCTGAAGTTGTAGCAATTATCGTTTCAACTTCAACGACTATCGCAGGCATTCTCAGTATTATCGCTAAGAAGATATCTGCATGCACAAATGATAAATTACACGAGTATATAATAAAATTACACACAGTAGCAACGGCGTATTCTAAATTATCGTCATATATTTCGTTGTACCTCAGCGATGGTAAAATATCTGATGAGGAGTTCGCAACGATAATGAAAACATACCATAAAGCATTCAGAATCGCTAGC
Source organism: Megalonaias nervosa (assembly GCA_016617855.1). Taxonomy (NCBI): domain Eukaryota; kingdom Metazoa; phylum Mollusca; class Bivalvia; order Unionida; family Unionidae; genus Megalonaias; species Megalonaias nervosa. Next base: position 21,591 of record JAECUM010021005.1, read on the forward strand.
GATTCTAGTGACAAAGTCACTCACAACAGCCTAGGTGAAAAAATAGAGAATTAAATAATAACAATAATAATAATGACCGAGTCCTCGACAGCGTCGAGAGAATTACTTCAACAGATAGTCACTAATAAAGCACCGTCAAAAACTACTATGATATCATTAAGTTCGACCAATCCTGAGTTTAGCGTTAACTTTCCAACCGCAATTCCAGCAAAAGAAATAGCATTAACACAATTACGGGTTTATTATAGTTGGCCAAATATTAGATCAAAACCATTCGGTGGATTACAGCCGAATAATTCATTAGTATTTGCAAATAAGAATAAGCCTGATGGAACTCCTGACTGGCAAGTAGTTAGCATTCCAACGGGCAGTTATCAAATAGAACAGATCAACAATGAATTCCAGCGCAGAATTAAATCTATTACAGGAAAAGAATCAAAAATAGCAATTACTGCTTACGAACCAACATTATCAGCGGCAATTGAAATAAATTCTCTGTAGATATTTATCAAAGTTCGATTAGATCAGTATTAGGTTGGCCTGAAGTTGAACCAGTTTATCAAGGACCATCTGAACCACAACGATCTGATTTCGTTACAGATAAAAGAATATTTATAAAACTTCTAGAATATAGAAAAAATGAATATCCATGGTCAAGAGGAGAAAAATATATTAATAAAATTGAAACCTATTTTACAGATGTAATTGATGGTAAAAAAGGTAAAGTAATAATGCTTGATGTTGCATTAATTAACTCATTTTCTAGTCTGATTAAATCTGAGCATGAACATGTACTTAATGATCTACGAAATTTATTTTCCAGCATTAATACTTCCTACAATGATGATTTTAAAAAATCAGATAATTGAAACAATACAACATTTGAATCAAGTTACATCAGACTTAGAATATATGAATAAGGCTATCGTTGACAGAGAAAAATTATTAATAAATCCATCGACAGATAAATATGTGGTAAATTATATAGTTAATGAAGACAGCCCAACTCAGCGTGTTCCACTTAATCGTCTATTTAAAACAGTATTTCTTAAACATTATGGAATTACAGAAGAACAATTACCAACATTTATAATTCCAGGATTTAATCATGAAGAGCTAAAGAAATCAGTTAATGATTTTATTGATGAAAACTTTAAAAGAATATGTGATTCATGGAGAAAATTAATCCCGCCACCAACCATTCTTAAATATAATAATGATCCACATGGTGGAGGCCGCCATATTTCTCCTGGTATTGTTAATATAACATCAACGATCGCAATCAATCTAGTATGTGACGTAATTGATGGTAGTTATCAAGTAGATCTTGAAAAATCCACTCACGCTCAACAAGGATATATATTATATTCATTCAGTCCTCAAGAGCCCCCGGGTGGTTAATTGTAGCTGAGCCAATTAATCCAGTTTATCTACGTGTACATAATCCGCTTTTATCAAGGATACATTTCAAGCTTACTGACCAGGCTGGACACCTGTTGGATCTAAGACAAGAATCACTCAATTTTAATCTATATGTACGCTCATAGAGCGTTATTGTAGAACGTCTGAGTAAATTATAAAAATAAAACAAATAATCTGATTCTGAAATAATATATTTTTTTTACTGATTTTTCATAATTTGATAGGTTAAATGGCACTCTGATTAATGAAATGGTTACAAATTTCTCGATCTGATGGGTTAAACAGTACTCTGATTAATGAAATGGTTACAAATTCTTTAATCTGATGGGTTAAACAGTACTCAATCATTAAAATCTGAATAATAATCAATTCCTATAATAATATGTTTGTGGCAATTGTACATATAATGAAGCGAGATAACTCTGTACTCTCTGTAGAGTAAATTAAGCAATTATTCCCCCCCCCCCCGTCGCTGCGTCAATTCATAAGGCTAAGAAGATATTTTGTTTTCTTTCATCGAAAACGGTTAATTATTTAGCGATTTATTTGTTCTCTGTTAGCAATTAGCTGTCACTGGAGCAGTAATTTGTAATAGAAAAGGATATTTATGCACCTTTTGACTCTGATGACTTTAAATTACGTCGGTTTATGCAAGTGCGTAATTACAAATCAGAGTTATTTTTAGCTCTTATAAACACACCTGTATACATGTATTTTAACCTAACGAACGAGAACTTATACAGAAAATGTAATGAGCGATTATTTTATGAATTGTGTTTGTAAATTGAAGTAAATCTACGCTATAGTTTTACAATAATTGTGATTTTATTCAGTATATACTGCTCGTACGTAATTTGCCTGCTTATTCAGTGTTGGGTTAACTATATAATAATTTTAAAACATCTATATGTATGAATCGGAAAAGTGGCGCAGTGCTATAGCGTTGGACTATGATACTGACGGCCGTGGTTCGATTCCTGTGGCTGACGAGTGTCGACAGTATTCGGAACGATGCCATTTTATCTATAAAGGTTGGGGAGCGAAGCACAGCTCCAACGAATTCAATAACCCCTCATCACGTTAAACAACGTGGTGAGTGCGTTTTGCACTTACCCCGGGGTTTGATTTGGTGGGGGGTTATTGAATTCGCAATGCCTAGACAGTCCTCTGAATCTCTAAAATTTCGTTTCGGTTTCGTTTCGTTTCGTTTAGCAATTCGCCGGGGGACGTGTCTATGCAAAAGCTCCCTAAAATAATCAGTAGCATGCCTGAGCTCTCTACCTCATTGAAGAACCCCATAAAGAAACATTCAGAAAGAATGCTAGCCAATAGAAACAGGACATGGGGTGCCAATAACGGTCATAACAAAGACATCATCATGCAAAGGACCCCATGAAAGGCACAAAGGCTATCAAGGGGTTCAGTGACGGGTAACCGCTTATGATGCTACTGATTATTTTTGATATTTTTAATAATAATAATTATATAACATAATAATAATTATATACAAAGACCAAGTCAGTCAACCTAACATATCTAACATATATACAAAGACCAAGTCAGTCAACCTAGCCTAACATATACAGACAAAAGACAAAGTCAGTCAACCTAACATAAAATAATAATATATACAAAAGACAAAGTCAGTCAACTTTAAAAACCTGAAAGGTCAAAGTTCAAGGTCAAGGTAAAAAGTCAAAGTTAAAAACTTGAATGTCAATTATTTTCATTTCAAATAAATAAATATATATATAATGAACTACGAAAACATTAATGATATTATTTGTGCTATTGAAAAATTAAAACATGACGGAATAAAGATATCTGATAATCTTGATCCTCAGAAAATTATGTGTGATTTTGAATCATTACAACAACGAAAATTCGAGAATAAATACACATTGCCATCTAATTATAGATTCGTGAAATTAATTTATCAGTCTATGTTAGAATCTTAGGCAATGGTAATCGACACACAGGTGAAGCTATTTGCACCTCTTGCACGTTCAATCGGAAAAATAAGATCCGAATTGTCTCATGAGTACGAAAGAAAAAGATTATGGAGAATCGTGTAACGCAATTGAGAAAGATTATGTCATCTGATTCTGTCAAAGGTGAAACAAGTGACACTGAGAGCAGCAGCGACAGTGAAGGTGGACCCTTGACTAAACAAAAGCCTTGGCAAAATTGACAGTCGAACTATATACAGTAAAAAAATATTTATTTATTCTGTGTTTTTTTTTTAAGTTAAGAGTACAGAGTTATCTGACATATTCAAATATTATCTGCTGATTATATTTTATTAAAAATGCAGACTTGGTTATATTATTTGCGACAAAATGTACCGATTGTGGATGTATGCCAAAATATTTGGCAGCTGCATTTATTGATGGAAAAGTTATTTTTTTGGCTTGTTTCTGTATTTATCACTTTAATAGCTCTCTTTTCAAATACTTTACACCTTCCCGTATTTCCACGTGTAGAATTCTGACTCTGTGTAATAACTTGCAGGTTACATAAATGATTATTTTTGGGATTTCCATCAATATGATCAATGACAAGTCCATCTTCGATGACCCCATGAAAACATTCGAATATGAACCTATGAGATAGATATCTTTTTTTTCCAATATCAAATCTAAAATAACCAGCATTATCAACATTACCGACTGGTTTTTTCAATCGGCAGTGCCTGATTACACCATAGCGAGATGCTTCATAATCTTTAATTATAGGATGCGTTACAAATTCTTTTTGCTCCATTTATATAACAATATTATTTGTCTAAATCATTATTTTGAAATCTGGCCAGATAATCTTCTGCGGTTTTTATAGGAGATTTACCTGACAATGTCAATGTATTATTTTTTTTAATCATAATATCGTTTTAGTTCTCTATATTTTTTACCGCCGCATTGTACACACAACTGAGTTTTTCCTCTGACTCCAACACCACATTGCACACACGGTTTTGGTCCTAGATTTCTATGTCTAACACCTTGCATATGGTAGCCACAGAATTCATTTACACATGCTTTGTTACAAGGAAAAGTATATCCGATCAAAGCCAATTACATCGATTCTTTGTTTGAATC
>JAECUM010021006.1:0-35756 GCA_016617855.1 Megalonaias nervosa
TGATTAACAGAAATTGGGGTCATGAGGCAGGAACATACAAGATTTTTCATAAAGAAATAGCGTCAAACAAGAAGGTATCAAAGGTGCATTTCACATGTCATTAATTAGATATGAAGAGACACATCATTATACTTTATACTAGCAAATGCATGATGGCAAGAAATTGGTTTCAGGAGACACGGTCTATTAAATGGGTTTCATAAAGTCATCAGTTTCTAGAAAATGTTCTGAAAAATGGATGTTTATATGTCATTAAGTAGCTGTGAAGAGAAATAAAGGGGTTCGATATACTGTGAAATGCACGCGTGCCAGAAAATTGCGTCACGAGACATGAACCATATAGAATCCTTTATAAAGGAAAATATGTCAATAAGAAGTTCTCAAAAGTACAGTTTTCATTGTCATTAAGTAACTGCGAAGGGAAATAAATGGTTCATTTAAACTGTCAAATGTATTATTGTCAGAAATTGGCTTCAAGAGAATCAAACAATCCAATGAGTTTCATAAAAGCATAAGAGTCATCAAAACGTCTTAATACGTTCATGCTTAGCTGACATGAATGAATGGTGAAGAGATATAAAGGCTTACTCGCTATTGACAAATGCACGATTGTTAGATCTGGGAGTGAAGAGACGCGAGGCATCGAATGAGTTGCATAAATGCACAAGTGTCAGGAAAACTTGACAAATATGCATATCTAACTGTCATTGCCAAGAAGTGAATAGAAATAAAGAGTTCCTGTATACTGACAAATGTATGATTGCCACACATTGTTGTCAAGGGACTTGAACTGTCCAATGAGTTTCAAACAGGCATAATTGTCAACAAAACCTGCTCAAATGTGCAACAATTTCTGATGTTAATTAGTTGTGAAGAGAAATCAATTCTGCCTATCTACTGAGAAATGAATGATTGTTACATCATGTCTTCATGGGACTTGAACTGTCCAAAGACTTTCACAAATGCATAAATGACAGCCAAAGTTCTCAAAAGTGGACGTTTATGATATATTAAGTAGATGTGAAGAGAAATAGAGGGTTCCAATCTATTGACAAAGGTATGTTTCCCAGAAAATGTCGTGAACAGACAACAATGATACAAGGTGTTTAATAAATTCATAAGCGTCAACAAAACCTTCTCAAATGTTCCTTTGACCTGTCAATAAATAGTTGTGAAGAGAAATACAATGTTCCTTTCTACTGACAAATGTACGATTGTCACAAATTGGCTTCAAGAAAATCAAACAATCCAATGAGTTTCATAAAAGAATAAGAGTCATCAAAACGTCTTAATACGTTCATGCTTAGCTGACATTAATTAGTTGTGAAGAGATATACAGGGATCCTCGCTATTGAAAAATGCACCATTTACAGATCTGGGTGTCAAGAGACGCGAGGCATAGAATGAGTTGCAGAAATGCACTAGTGTCAGGAAATCTTGTTCAATATGCATGTCTACTGTCATTGCTAAGATGTGAAGGGAAATAAATGGTTCCTATATACTGACAAATGTGTGATTGCCACAAATTGTTGTCGAGGGACTTGAGCAGTGCCATGAGTTTCATAAAGGCATAATTGTCAACAAAACCGTCTCAAAAGTGCAACATTTTCTGATATTAATTAGTTGTGAAGTCAAATAAATTCTACCTATCCACTGAGAAATGCATGATTGCCACATCCTGTTTTCAGGGGACTTGACCTTTCCAATGACTTTCACAAATGCATAAATGACAGCCAAAGTTCCCAAAAGTGGACGGTTATGTGATATTAAGTAGTTGTGAAGAGATATAAAGGGTTCCTGTCTACTGACAAATGCATGTGTGCCACAAAATGGCATGAAGAGACTCGAATGATACAAGGTGTTTAACAAATTCATAAGCGTCAATAAAACCTTCTCAAATTCTTCTTTCATAAAATGTTCCTTTCTACTGACAAATGCATGATTGACAGAAATTGGCGTCATCAGACATGAACCATATAGAATCTTTCATAAAGGCACATATGTCAATAATAAGATCTCATAAGTACATGTTTCATTGTCATTAAGTAACTGCGAAGGGAAATAAATGGTTTCTTTAAACTGTCAAATGTATTATTGTCTGAAATTGGCTTCAAGAGAATCAAACAATCCAATGAGTTTCATAAAAGCATAAGAGTCATCAAAACGTCTTAATACGTTCATGCTTAGCTGACATTAATTAGTTGTGAAGATATATAAAGGGATCCTCGCTATTGAAAAATGCACCATTTACAGATCTGGGTGTCAAGAGACGCGAGGCATAGAATGAGTTGCAAAAATGCACTAGTGTCAGGAAATCTTGTTCAATATGCATGTCTACTGTCATTGCTAAGATGTGAAGGGAAATAAATGGTTCCTATATACTGACAAATGTGTGATTGCCACAAATTGTTGTCGAGGGACTTGAGCAGTGCCATGAGTTTCATAAAGGCATAATTGTCAACAAAACCGTCTCAAAAGTGCAACATTTTCTGATATTAATTACTTGTGAAGTCAAATAAATTCTACCTATCCACTGAGAAATGCATGATTGCCACATCCTGTTTTCAGGGGACTTGACCTTTCCAATGACTTTCACAAATGCATAAATGACAGCCAAAGTTCCCAAAAGTGGACGGTTATGTGATATTAAGTAGTTGTGAAGAGATATAAAGGGTTCCTATCTACTGACAAATGCATGTGTGCCACAAAATGGCATGAAGAGACTCGAATGATACAAGGTGTTTAACAAATTCATAAGCGTCAATAAAACCTTCTCAAATTCTTCTTTCATAAAATGTTCCTTTCTACTGACAAATGCATGATTGACAGAAATTGGCGTCATCAGACATGAACCATATAGAATCTTTCATAAAGGCAAATATGTCGATAATAAGATCTCATAAGTACATGTTTCATTGGCATTAAGTAACTGCGAAGGGAAATAAATGGTTTCTTTAAACTGTCAAATGTATTATTGTCTGAAATTGGCTTCAAGAGAATCAAACAATCCAATGAGTTTCCTAAAAGCCTAAGTCATCGAAACGTCTTAAAACGTTCATGCTTAGCTGTCATGAATTAGTTGTGAAGAGATTTGAAGGCTTCCTCGCTATTGACAAATGCACGATTGGCATATATTGGCTCAAGAGGCACGAGGCAACGAATGAGTTTCATAAATGCACAAGTGTCAGCAAAACTTGTCAAATATGCATGTCTACTGTCATTGGGAAGATGTGAAGAGAAATAAATCTATCCTGTATACGGACAAATGTATGATTGCCGCAAAATTGTTGTCAAGAGACTTGAACAATGGGTTTCATAAAGTCATCAGTTTCTCTAGAACGTTCTAAAAAATGGATGTTTAGATGTCATTTAAGTAGCTGTGAAGATAAATAAAGGTGTCCAATCTACTGACACGCGCACGGCTGCCAGAAAGTTGCGTCACGAGACATGAACCATATAGAATCTTTCATAAAGGCATATACGTCAATAAGATGTTCTCAAAAGTGCATTTTTCATTGTCATTAAGAAACAACGAAGGGAAATAAATGGTTCCTTCAAACTGTCAAATGTATTATTGTCAGAAATTGGCTTCAAGAAAATCAAACAATCCAATGAGTTTCATAAAAGCATAAGAGTCATCAAAACGTCTTAATACGTTCATGCTTAGCTGTCATTAATTAGTTGTCAAGAGATATAAAGGGTTCCTCGCTATTGACAAATGCACGATTGCCAGATCTGGGTGTCAATAGACACGAGGCATAGGATGAGTTGCATAAATGCACTAGTGACAGGAAAACTAGTCAAATATGCATGTCTCCTGTCATTGCTAAGATGTGAAGAGCATTAAAGGGTTCCTATATATTGACAAATGTATGATTGCCACAAATTATTGTCAAGGGACTTCAACAGTCCAATGTTTTTCATAAAGGCATAATTGTCAACAAAACCTGCTCAAAAGTGCAACATTTTCAGATATTAATTAGTTGTGAAGAGAAATAGATTCTCCCTATCAACTGAGAAATCCATCATTGCCACATCCTGTTTTAAGGGGACTTGAACTTTCCAATGACTTTCACAAATGCATAAATGACAGCCAAAGTTCTCAAAAGTGGACGTTTATGTGATATTAATAGATGTGAAGAGATATAAAGGGTTCCTATCTATTGAAAAATGCATGATTGCCACAAAATGGCATGAAGAGACACGAATGATACAAGGTGTTTAACAAATTCATAAGCGTCAATACAACCTTCTCAAATTCTCCTTTCACCTGTCAAGAAATAGTTGTGAGCAGAAATAAAATGTATGTTTCTTTCTACTGACAAATGCATGATTGACATAAATTGGCTTCATGAGACAGGAACATACAAGATGATTCATAAATGAAATTGCGTCAACAAGAAGGTCTGAAAGATGTATTTCACATATCCTTAAGTAGATGTGAAGGGCCATAGCATTATACTTTATAAAAGCATAAGAGTCATCAAAACGTCTTAAAACGTTCATGTTTCGCTGTCATTAGTTAGTTGTGAAGAGATATAAAGGCTTACTCGCTATTGACAAATGCACGATTGGCAGATATTGGCGTCAAGACGCACGAGGCATCGAATGAGTTTCATAAATGCACAAGTGTCAGGAATACTTTTCAAATATGCATGTCCAACTGTCATTGCCAAGATGTGAAGAGAAATAAAGGGTTCTTATATACGAACAAATATATGATTGCCACAAATTGTTGTCAAGGGACTTGAACAGTAAAATGAGTTTCATAAAGGCATAAGTGTCAACAAAACCTTCTCAAAAGTGCAACATTTTCTGATTATAACTAGTTGTGAAGAGATGTAAATTCTTCCTATCTACTGAGAAATGCATCATTGTTCCATCATGTGTTGATGGGACTTGAACTGTCCAATGACTTTCACAAATGCATAAATGACAGCCAAAGTTCTCAAAAGTGGACGTTTAAGTGATATTAAATAGCTGTGAAGAAAAATAAAGTGTTCCTATCTACTGACAAATGCATGATTGCCACAAAATGGCATGAAGAGATAAGAATGATACAAGGTGTTTAATAATCTCATAAGCTCAACAAAACCTTCTCAAATGTTCATTTGACCTGTCAATAAATAGTTGTGAAGAGAAATAAAATGTTCCTTTCTACTGACAAATGCATGATTAACAGAAATTGGGGTCATGAGGCAGGAACATACAAGATTTTTCATAAAGAAATAGCGTCAAACAAGAAGGTATCAAAGGTGCATTTCACATGTCATTAATTAGATATGAAGAGACACATCATTATACTTTATACTAGCAAATGCATGATGGCAAGAAATTGGTTTCAGGAGACACGGTCTATTAAATGGGTTTCATAAAGTCATCAGTTTCTAGAAAATGTTCTGAAAAATGGATGTTTATATGTCATTAAGTAGCTGTGAAGAGAAATAAAGGGGTTCGATATACTGTCAAATGCACGCGTGCCAGAAAATTGCGTCACGAGACATGAACCATATAGAATCCTTTATAAAGGAAAATATGTCAATAAGAAGTTCTCAAAAGTACATTTTTCATTGTCATTAAGTAACTGCGAAGGGAAATAAATGGTTCATTTAAACTGTCAAATGTATTATTGTCAGAAATTGGCTTCAAGAGAATCAAACAATCCAATGAGTTTCATAAAAGCATAAGAGTCATCAAAACGTCTTAATACGTTCATGCTTAGCTGACATGAATGAATGGTGAAGAGATATAAAGGCTTACTCGCTATTGACAAATGCACGATTGTTAGATCTGGGAGTGAAGAGACGCGAGGCATCGAATGAGTTGCATAAATGCACAAGTGTCAGGAAAACTTGACAAATATGCATATCTAACTGTCATTGCCAAGAAGTGAATAGAAATAAAGAGTTCCTGTATACTGACAAATGTATGATTGCCACACATTGTTGTCAAGGGACTTGAACTGTCCAATGAGTTTCAAACAGGCATAATTGTCAACAAAACCTGCTCAAATGTGCAACAATTTCTGATGTTAATTAGTTGTGAAGAGAAATCAATTCTGCCTATCTACTGAGAAATGAATGATTGTTACATCATGTCTTCATGGGACTTGAACTGTCCAAAGACTTTCACAAATGCATAAATGACAGCCAAAGTTCTCAAAAGTGGACGTTTATGATATATTAAGTAGATGTGAAGAGAAATAGAGGGTTCCAATCTATTGACAAAGGTATGTTTCCCAGAAAATGTCGTGAACAGACAACAATGATACAAGGTGTTTAATAAATTCATAAGCGTCAACAAAACCTTCTCAAATGTTCCTTTGACCTGTCAATAAATAGTTGCGAAGAGAAATACAATGTTCCTTTCTACTGACAAATGTACGATTGTCAGAAATTGGCTTCAAGAAAATCAAACAATCCAATGAGTTTCATAAAAGCATAAGAGTCATCAAAACGTCTTAATACGTTCATGCTTAGCTGACATTAATTAGTTGTGAAGAGATATAAAGGGATCCTCGCTATTGAAAAATGCACCATTTACAGATCTGGGTGTCAAGAGACGCGAGGCATAGAATGAGTTGCAAAAATGCACTAGTGTCAGGAAATCTTGTTAAATATGCATGTCTTCTGTCATTGCTAAGATGTGAAGGGAAATAAATGGTTCCTATATACTGACAAATGTGTGATTGCCACAAATTGTTGTCGAGGGACTTGAACAGTGCCATGAGTTTCAAATAGGCATAATTGTCAACAAAACCGTCCAAAAGTGCAACATTTTCTGATATTAATTACTTGTGAAGTGAAATAAATTCTACCTATCCACTGAGAAATACATGATTGCCACATCCTGTTTTCAGAGGACTTGACCTTTCCAATGACTTTCACAAATGCATAAATGACAGCCAAAGTTCCCAAAAGTGGACGTTTATGTGATATTAAGTAGTTGTGAAGAGATATAAAGGGTTCCTATCTACTGACAAATGCATGTGTGCCACAAAATGGCATGAAGAGACTCGAATGATACAAGGTGTTTAACAAATTCATAAGCGTCAATAAAACCTTGTCAAATTCTTCTTTCATAAAATGTTCCTTTCTACTGACAAATGCATGATTGACAGAAATTGGCGTCATCAGACATGAACCATATAGAATCTTTCATAAAGGCAAATATGTCAATAATAAGATCTCATAAGTACATGTTTCATTGTCATTAAGTAACTGCGAAGGGAAATAAATGGTTTCTTTAAACTGTCAAATGTATTATTGTCTGAAATTGGCTTCAAGAGAATCAAACAATCCAATGAGTTTCCTAAAAGCCTAAGTCATCGAAACGTCTTAAAACGTTCATGCTTAGCTGTCATGAATTAGTTGTGAAGAGATTTGAAGGCTTCCTCGCTATTGACAAATGCACGATTGGCATATATTGGCCTCAAGAGGCACGAGGCAACGAATGAGTTTCATAAATGCACAAGTGTCAGCAAAACTTGTCAAATATTCATGTCTACTGTCATTGGGAAGATGTGAAGAGAAATAAATCTATCCTGTATACGGACAAATGTATGATTGCCGCAAAATTGTTGTCAAGAGACTTGAACAATGGGTTTCATAAAGTCATCAGTTTCTCTAGAACGTTCTAAAAAATGGATGTTTAGATGTCATTTAAGTAGCTGTGAAGATAAATAAAGGTGTCCAATCTACTGACACGCGCACGGCTGCCAGAAAGTTGCGTCACGAGACATGAACCATATAGAATCTTTCATAAAGGCATATACGTCAATAAGATGTTCTCAAAAGTGCATTTTTCATTGTCATTAAGAAACAGCGAAGGGAAATAAATGGTTCCTTCAAACTGTCAAATGTATTATTGTCAGAAATTGGCTTCAAGAAAATCAAACAATCCAATGAGTTTCATAAAAGCATAAGAGTCATCAAAACGTCTTAATACGTTCATGCTTAGCTGTCATTAATTAGTTGTCAAGAGATATAAAGGGTTCCTCGCTATTGACAAATGCACGATTGCCAGATCTGGGTGTCAATAGACACGAGGCATAGGATGAGTTGCATAAATGCACTAGTGACAGGAAAACTAGTCAAATATGCATGTCTCCTGTCATTGCTAAGATGTGAAGAGCATTAAAGGGTTCCTATATATTGACAAATGTATGATTGCCACAAATTGTTGTCAAGGGACTTCAACAGTCCAATGTTTTTCATAAAGGCATAATTGTCAACAAAACCTGCTCAAAAGTGCAACATTTTCAGATATTAATTAGTTGTGAAGAGAAATAGATTCTCCCTATCAACTGAGAAAGCCATCATTGCCACATCCTGTTTTAAGGGGACTTGAACTTTCCAATGACTTTCACAAATGCATAAATGACAGCCAAAGTTCTCAAAAGTGGACGTTTATGTGATATTAATAGATGTGAAGAGATATAAAGGGTTCCTATCTACTGAAAAATGCATGATTGCCACAAAATGGCATGAAGAGACACGAATGATACAAGGTGTTTAACAAATTCATAAGCGTCAATACAACCTTCTCAAATTCTCCTTTCACCTGTCAAGAAATAGTTGTGAGCAGAAATAAAATGTATGTTTCTTTCTACTGACAAATGCATGATTGACAGAAATTGGCTTCATGAGACAGGAACATACAAGATGTTTCATAAATGAAATTGCGTCAACAAGAAGGTCTGAAAGATGTATTTCACATATCCTTAAGTAGATGTGAAGAGCCATAGCATTATACTTTATAAAAGCATAAGAGTCATCAAAACGTCTTAAAACGTTCATGTTTCGCTGTCATTAATTAGTTGTGAAGAGATATAAAGGCTTACTCGCTATTGACAAATGCACGATTGGCAGATATTGGCGTCAAGACGCACGAGGCATCGAATGAGTTTCATAAATGCACAAGTGTCAGGAATACTTTTCAAATATGTATGTCCAACTGTCATTGCCAAGATGTGAAGAGAAATAAAGGGTTCGTATATACGGACAAATATATGATTGCCACAAGTTGTTGTCAAGGGACTTGAACAGTAAAATGAGTTTCATAAAGGCATAAGTGTCAACAAAACCTTCTCAAAAGTGGAACATTTTCTGATTATAACTAGTTGTGAATAGATGCAAAATTCTTCCTATCTACTGAGAAATGCATCATTGTTCCATCATGTGTTGATGGGACTTGAACTGTCCAATGACTTTCACAAATGCATAAATGACAGCCAAAGTTCTCAAAAGTGGACGTTTAAGTGATATTAAATAGCTGCGAAGAAAAATAAAGTGTTCCTATCTACTGACAAATGCATGATTGCCACAAAATGGCGTGAAGAGATAAGAATGATACAAGGTGTTTAATAATCTCATAAGCTCAACAAAACCTACTCAAATGTTCATTTGACCTGTCAATAAATAGTTGTGAAGAGAAATAAAATGTTCCTTTCTACTGACAAATGCATGATTAACAGAAATTGGGGTCATGAGGCAGGAACATGCAAGATTTTTCATAAAGAAAATAGCGTCAAACAAGAAGGTCTCAAAGGTGCATTTCACATGTCATTAAGTAGATGTGAAGAGACATATCATTATACTTTATACTAACAAATGGATGATGGCAAGAAATTGGTTTCAAGAGACACGGTCTATTAAATGGGTTTCATAAAGTCATCAGTTTCTAGAATACGTTCTGAAGAATGGATGTTTATATGTCATTACGTAGCTCTGAAGAGAAATAAAGGGGTTCGATATACTGTCAAATGCACGCCTGCCAGAAATTTGCGTCACGAGACATGAACCATATAGAATCCTTTATAAAGGAAAATATGTGAATAAGAAGTTCTCAAAAGTACATTTTTCATTGTCAATAAGTAACTGCGAAGGGAAATAAATGGTTCATTTAAACTGTCAAATGTATTATTGTCAGAAATTGGCTTCAAGAGAATCAAACAATCCAATGAGTTTCATAAAAGCATAAGAGTCATCAAAACGTCTTAATACGTTCATGCTTAGCTGACATGAATTAATGGTGAAGAGATATAAAGGCTTACTCGCTATTGACAAATGCACGATTGTTAGATCTGTGCGTGAAGAGACGCGAGGCATCGAATGAGTTGCATAAATGCACAAGTGTCAGGAAAACTTGACAAATATGCATATCTAACTGTCATTGCCAAGAAGTGAATAGAAATAAAGAGTTCCTGTATACTGACAAATGTATGATTGCCACAAATTGTTGTCAAGGGACTTGAACAGTAAAATGAGTTTCAAACAGGCATAATTGTCAACAAAACCTGCTCAAATGTGCAACATGTTTTGATTTTAATTAGTTGTGAAGAGAAATAAATTCTGCTATCTACTGAAAAATGAATGATTGTTCCATCATGTCTTCATGGGACTTGAACTGTCGAAAGACTTTCACAAATGCATAAATGACAGCCAAAGTTCTCAAAAGTGGACGTTTATGATATATTAAGTAGATGTGAAGAGAAATAGAGGGTTCCAATCTACTGACAAATGAATGATTCCCAGAAAATGGCGTGAACAGACAACAATGATACAAGGTGTTTAATAAATTCATAAGCGTCAACAAAACCTTCTCAAATGTTCCTTTGACCTGTCAATAAATAGTTGTGAAGAGAAATACAATGTTCCTTTCTACTGACAAATGTACTATTGTCAGAAATTGGCTTCAAGAAAATCAAACAATCCAATGAGTTTCATAAAAGCATAAGAGTCATCAAAACGTCTTAATACGTTCATGCTTAGCTGACATTAATTAGTTGTGAAGAGATATACAGGGATCCTCGCTATTGAAAAATGCACCATTGACAGATCTGGGTGTCAAGAGACGCGAGGCATAGAATGAGTTGCAAAAATGCACTAGTGTCAGGAAAACTTGTTAAATATGCATGTCTACTGTCATTGCTAAGATGTGAAGGGAAATAAATGGTTCCTATATACTGACAAATGTGAGATTGCCACAAATTGTTGTCGAGGGACTTGAGCAGTCCCATGAGTTTCATAAAGGCATAATTGTCAACAAAACCGTCTCAAAAGTGCAACATTTTCTGATATTAATTAGTTGTGAAGTGAAATAAATTCAACCTATCCACTGAGAAATGCATGATTGCCACATCCTTTTTTCTCGGGACTTGACCTTTCCAATGACTTTCACAAATGCATAAATGACAGCGAAAGTTCTCAAAAATGGACGTTTATGTGATATTAAGTAGTTGTGAAGAGATATAAAGGGTTCCTATCTACTGAAAAATGCATGATTGCCACAAAAAGGCATGAAGAGACACGAATGATACAAGGTGTTTAACAAATTCATAAGCGTCAATACAACCTTCTCAAATTCTCCTTTCACCTGTCAAGAAATAGTTGTGAGGAGAAATAAAATGTTTCTTTCTACTGTCAAATGCATGATTCACAGAAATTGGCTTCATGAGACAGGAACATACAAGATGTTTCATAAAGGAAATTGCGTCAACAAGAAGGTCTGAAAGATGTATTTCACATATCCTTAAGTAGATATGAAGAGCCATAGCATTATACTTTATAAAAGCATAAGAGTCATCAAAACGTCTTAAAACGTTCATGCTTAGGTGTCACTAATTAGTTGTCAAGAGATATAAAGGCTTACTCGCTATTGACAAATGCACGATTGGCAGATATTGGCGTCAAGACGCACGAGGCATCGAATGAGTTTCATAAATGCACAAGTGTCAGGAATACTTTTCAAATATGTATGTCCAACTGTCATTGCCAAGATGTGAAGAGAAATAAAGGGTTCGTATATACGGACAAATATATGATTGCCACAAGTTGTTGTCAAGGGACTTGAACAGTAAAATGAGTTTCATAAAGGCATAAGTGTCAACAAAACCTTCTCAAAAGTGGAACATTTTCTGATTATAACTAGTTGTGAATAGATGCAAAATTCTTCCTATCTACTGAGAAATGCATCATTGTTCCATCATGTGTTGATGGGACTTGAACTGTCCAATGACTTTCACAAATGCATAAATGACAGCCAAAGTTCTCAAAAGTGGACGTTTAAGTGATATTAAATAGCTGCGAAGAAAAATAAAGTGTTCCTATCTACTGACAAATGCATGATTGCCACAAAATGGCGTGAAGAGATAAGAATGATACAAGGTGTTTATTAATCTCATAAGCTCAACAAAACCTACTCAAATGTTCATTTGACCTGTCAATAAATAGTTGTGAAGAGAAATAAAATGTTCCTTTCTACTGACAAATGCATGATTAACAGAAATTGGGGTCATGAGGCAGGAACATGCAAGATTTTTCATAAAGAAATAGCGTCAAACAAGAACGTCTCAAAGGTGCATTTCACATGTCATTTAGTAGATGTGAAGAGACATATCATTATACTTTATACTAACAAATGCATGATTGCAAGAAATTGGTTTCAAGAGACACGGTCTATTCAATGGGTTTCATAAAGTCATCAGTTTCTAGAAAACGTTCTGAATAATGGATGTTTATATGTCATTAAGTAGCTCTGAAGAGAAATAAAGGGGTTCGATATACTATCAAATGCACGCCTGCCAGAAAATTGCGTCACGAGACATGAACCATATAGAATCCTTTATAAAGGAAAATATGTGAATAAGAAGTTCTCAAAAGTACATTTTTCATTGTCAATAAGTAACTGCGAAGGGAAATAAATGGTTCATTTAAACTGTCAAATGTATTATTGTCAGAAATTGGCTTCAAGAGAATCAAACAATCCAATGAGTTTCATAAAAGCATAAGAGTCATCAAAACGTCTTAATACGTTCATGCTTAGCTGACATGAATTAATGGTGAAGAGATATAAAGGCTTACTCGCTATTGACAAATGCACGATTGTTAGATCTGTGCGTTAAGAGACGCCAGGCATCGAATGAGTTGCATAAATGCACAAGTGTCAGGAAAACTTGACAAATATGCATATCTAACTGTAATTGCCAAGAAGTGAAGAGATATAAAGAGTTCCTGTATACTGACAAATGTATGATTGCCACACATTGTTGTCAAGGGACTTGAACAGTCCAATGAGTTTCAAACAGGCATAATTGTCAACAAAACCTGCTCAAATGTACAACATGTTTTGATTTTAATTAGTTGTGAAGAGAAATAAATTCTGCTATCTACTAAAAAATGAATGATTGTTCCATCATGTCTTCATGGGACTTGAACTGTCCAAAGACTTTCACAAATGCATAAATGACAGCCAAAGTTCTCAAAAGTGGACGTTTATGATACATTAAGTAGATGTGAAGAGAAATAGAGGGTTCCAATCTACTGACAAATGAATGATTCCCAGAAAATGGCGTGAACAGACAACAATGATACAAGGTGTTTAATAAATTCATAAGCGTCAACAAAACCTTCTCAAATGTTCCTTTGACCTGTCAATAAAAAGTTGTGAAGAGAAATACAATGTTCCTTTCTACTGACAAATGTACGATTGTCAGAAATTGGCTTCAAGAAAATCAAACAATCCAATGAGTTTCATAAAAGCATAAGAGTCATCAAAACGTCTTAATACGTTCATGCTTAGCTGACATTAATTAGTTGTGAAGAGATATACAGAGATCCTCGCTATTGAAAAATGCACCATTGACAGATTTGGGTGTCAAGAGACGCGAGGCATAGAATGAGTTGCATAAATGCACAAGTGTCAGGAAAACTTGTTAAATATGCATGTCTACTGTCATTGCTAAGATGTGAAGGGAAATAAATGGTTCCTATATACTGACAAATGTGTGATTGCCACAAATTGTTGTCGAGGGACTTGAGCAGTCCCATGAGTTTCATAAAGGCATAATTGTCAACAAAACCGTCTCAAAAGTGCAACATTTTCTGATATTAATTAGTTGTGAAGTGAAATAAATTCTACCTATCCACTGAGAAATGCATGATTGCCACATCCTGTTTTCTCGGGACTTGACCTTTCCAATGACTTTCACAAATGCATAAATGACAGCGAAAGTTCTCAAAAGTGGACGTTTATGTGATATTAAGTAGTTGTGAAGAGATATAAAGGGTTCCTATCTACTGACAAATGCATGTGTGCCACAAAATGGCATGAAGAGACTCGAATGATACAAGGTGTTTAACAAATTCATAAGCGTCAATAAAACCTTCTCAAATTCTTCTTTCATAAAATGTTCCTTTCTACTGACAAATGCATGATTGACAGAAATTGGCGTCATCAGACATGAACAATATAGAATCTTTCATAAAGGCAAATATGTCAATAATAAGATCTCATAAGTACATGTTTCATTGTCATTAAGTAACTGCGAAGGGAAATAAATGGTTTCTTTAAACTGTCAACTGTATTATTGTCTGAAATTGGCTTCAAGAGAATCAAACAATCCAATGAGTTTCCTAAAAGCATAAGTCATCGAAACGTCTTAAAACGTTCATGCTTAGCTGTCATGAATTAGTTGTGAAGAGATTTGAAGGCTTCCTCGCTATTGACAAATGCACGATTGGCATATATTGGCGTCAAGAGGCACGAGACAACGAATGAGTTTCATAAATGAACAAGTGTCAGCAAAACTTGTCAAATATGCATGTCTACTGTCATTGGGAAGATGTGAAGAGAAATAAATTTTTCCTGTATACTGACAAATGTATGATTGCCGCAAAATTGTTGTCAAGAGACTTGAACAATGGGTTTCATAAAGTCATCAGTTTCTCTAGAACGTTCTAAAAAATGGATGTTTAGATGTCATTAAGTAGCTGTGAAGATAAATAAAGGTGTCCAATCTACTGACACGCGCACGGCTGCCAGAAAGTTGCGTCACGAGACATGAACCATATAGAATCTTTCATAAAGGCAAATACGTCAATAAGAAGTTCTCAAAAGTGCATTTTTCATTGTCATTAAGTAACAGCGAAGGGAAATAAATGGTTCCTTCAAACTGTCAAATGTATCATTGTCAGAAATTGGCTTCAAGAAAATCAAACAATCCAATGAGTTTCATAAAAGCATAAGAGTCATCAAAACGTCTTAATACGTTCATGCTTAGCTGTCATTAATTAGTTGTCAAGAGATATAAAGGGTTCCTCGCTTTTGATAAATGCACGATTGCCAGATCTGGGTGTCAGGAGACACGAGGCATAGGATGAGTTGCATAAATGCACTAGTGACAGGAAAACTAGTCAAATATGCATGTCTCCTGTCATTGCTAAGATGTGAAGAGCATTAAAGGGTTCCTATATATTGACAAATGTATGATTGCCACAAATTGTTGTCAAGGGACTTCAACAGTCCAATGTTTTTGATAAAGGCATAATTGTCAACAAAACCTGCTCAAAAGTGCAACATTTTCAGATATTAATTAGTTGTGAAGAGAAATAGATTCTCCCTATCAACTGAGAAATCCATCATTGCCACATCCTGTTTTAAGGGGACTTGAACTTTCCAATGACTTTCACAAATGCATAAATGACAGCCAAAGTTCTCAAAAGTGGACGTTTATGTGATATTAATAGATGTGAAGAGATATAAAGGGTTCCTATCTACTGAAAAATGCATGATTGCCACAAAATGGCATGAAGAGACACGAATGATACAAGGTGTTTAACAAATTCATAAGCGTCAATACAACCTTCTCAAATTCTCCTTTCACCTGTCAAGAAATAGTTGTGAGCAGAAATAAAATGTTTCTTTCTACTGTCAAATGCATGATTCACAGAAATTGGCTTCATGAGACAGGAACATACAAGATGTTTCATAAAGGAAATTGCGTCAACAAGAAGGTCTGAAAGATGTATTTCACATATCCTTAAGTAGATGTGAAGAGCCATAGCATTATACTTTATAAATGCATAAGAGTCATCAAAACGTCTTAAAACGTTCATATTTCGCTGCCATTAATTAGTTGTGAAGAGATATAAAGGCTTACTCGCTATTGACAAATGCACGATTGGCAGATATTGGCGTCAAGACGCACGAGGCATCGAATGAGTTTCATAAATGCACAAGTGTCAGGAATACTTTTCAAATATGTATGTCCAACTGTCATTGCCAAGATGTGAAGAGAAATAAAGGGGTCGTATATACGGACAAATATATGATTGCCACAAATTGTTGTCAAGGGACTTGAACAGTAAAATGAGTTTCATAAAGGCATAAGTGTCAACAAAACCTTCTCAAAAGTGGAACATTTTCTGATTATAACTAGTTGTGAATAGATGCAAAATTCTTCCTATCTACTGAGAAATGCATCATTGTTCCATCATGTGTTGATGGGACTTGAACTGTCCAATGACTTTCACAAATGCATAAATGACAGCCAAAGTTCTCAAAAGTGGACGTTTAAGTGATATTAAATAGCTGCGAAGAAAAATAAAGTGTTCCTATCTACTGACAAATGCATGATTGCCACAAAATGGCGTGAAGAGATAAGAATGATACAAGGTGTTTAATAATCTCATAAGCTCAACAAAACCTTCTCAAATGTTCATTTGACCTGTCAATAAATAGTTGTGAAGAGAAATAAAATGTTCCTTTCTACTGACAAATGCATGATTAACAGAAATTGGGGTCATGAGGCAGGAACATGCAAGATTTTTCATAAAGAAATAGCGTCAAACAAGAACGTCTCAAAGGTGCATTTCACATGTCATTAAGTAGATGTGAAGAGACATATCATTATACTTTATACTAACAAATGCATGATTGCAAGAAATTGGTTTCAAGAGACACGGTCTATTAAATGGGTTTCATAAAGTCATCAGTTTCTAGAATACGTTCTGAAGAATGGATGTTTATATGTCATTAAGTAGCTGTGAAGAGAAATAAAGGGGTTCGATATACTGTCAAATGCACGCCTGCCAGAAATTTGCGTCACGAGACATGAACCATATAGAATCCTTTATAAAGGAAAATATGTGAATAAGAAGTTCTCAAAAGTACATTTTTCATTGTCAATAAGTAACTGCGAAGGGAAATAAATGGTTCATTTAAACTGTCAAATGTACGATTGTCAGAAATTGGCTTCAAGAGAATCAAACAATCCAATGAGTTTCATAAAAGCATAAGAGTCATCAAAACGTCTTAATACGTTCATGCTTAGCTGACATGAATTAATGGTGAAGAGATATAAAGGCTTACTCGCTATTGACAAATGCACGATTGTTAGATCTGTGCGTTAAGAGACGCCAGGCATCGAATGAGTTGCATAAATGCACAAGTGTCAGGAAAACTTGACAAATATGCATATCTAACTGTCATTGCCAAGAAGTGAAGAGAAATAAAGAGTTCCTGTATACTGACAAATGTATGATTGCCACACATTGTTGTCAAGGGACTTGAACAGTCCAATGAGTTTCAAACAGGCATAATTGTCAACAAAACCTGCTCAAATGTACAACATGTTTTGATTTTAATTAGTTGTGAAGAGAAATAAATTCTGCTATCTACTGAAAAATGAATGATTGTTACATCATGTCTTCATGGGACTTGAACTGTCCAAAGACTTTCACACATGCATAAATGACAGCCAAAGTTCTCAAAAGTGGACGTTTATGATATATTAAGTAGATGTGAAGAGAAATAGAGGGTTCCAATCTACTGACAAATGAATGATTCCCAGAAAATGGCGTGAATAGACAACAATGATACAAGGTGTTTAATAAATTCATAAGCGTCAACAAAACCTTCTCAAATGTTCCTTTGACCTGTCAATAAATAGTTGTGAAGAGAAATACAATGTTCCTTTCTACTGACAAATGTACGATTGTCAGAAATTGACTTCAAGAAAATCAAACAATCCAATGAGTTTCATAAAAGCATAAGAGTCATCAAAACGTCTTAATACGTTCATGCTTAGCTGACATTAATTAGTTGTGAAGAGATATAAAGGGATCCTCGCTATTGAAAAATGCACCATTGACAGATCTGGGTGTCAAG
The DNA here is from genome assembly GCA_016617855.1 of Megalonaias nervosa. Taxonomy (NCBI): domain Eukaryota; kingdom Metazoa; phylum Mollusca; class Bivalvia; order Unionida; family Unionidae; genus Megalonaias; species Megalonaias nervosa. The sequence continues at coordinate 17,950 of JAECUM010021006.1, forward strand.
AGACGCGAGGCATAGAATGAGTTGCAAAAATGCACTAGTGTCAGGAAAACTTGTTAAATATGCATGTCTACTGTCATTGCTAAGATGTGAAGGGAAATAAATGGTTCCTATATACTGACAAATGTGAGATTGCCACAAATTGTTGTCGAGGGACTTGAGCAGTCCCATGAGTTTCATAAAGGCATAATTGTCAACAAAACCGTCTCAAAAGTGCAACATTTTCTGATATTAATTAGTTGTGAAGTGAAATAAATTCTACCTATCCACTGAGAAATGCATGATTGCCACATCCTGTTTTCTCGGGACTTGACCTTTCCAATGACTTTCACAAATGCATAAATGACAGCGAAAGTTCTCAAAAGTGGACGTTTATGTGATATTAAGTAGTTGTGAAGAGATATAAAGGGTTCCTATCTACTGAAAAATGCATGTGTGCCACAAAATGGCATGAAGAGACTCGAATGATACAAGGTGTTTAACAAATTCATAAGCGTCAATAAAACCTTCTCAAATTCTTCTTTCATAAAATGTTCCTTTCTACTGACAAATGCATGATTGACAGAAATTGGCGTCATCAGACATGAACCATATAGAATCTTTCATAAAGGCAAATATGTCAATAATAAGATCTCATAAGTACATGTTTCATTGTCATTAAGTAACTGCGAAGGGAAATAAATGGTTTCTTTAAACTGTCAAATGTATTATTGTCTGAAATTGGCTTCAAGAGAATCAAACAATCCAATGAGTTTCCTAAAAGCATAAGTCATCGAAACGTCTTAAAACGTTCATGCTTAGCTGTCATGAATTAGTTGTGAAGAGATTTGAAGGCTTCCTCGCTATTGACAAATGCACGATTGGCATATATTGGCGTCAAGAGGCACGAGGCAACGAATGAGTTTCATAAATGAACAAGTGTCAGCAAAACTTGTCAAATATGCATGTCTACTGTCATTGGGAAGATGTGAAGAGAAATAAATTTATCCTGTATACGGACAAATGTATGATTGCCGCAAAATTGTTGTCAAGAGACTTGAACAAGAGGGTTTCATAAAGTCATATGGTTTTTCATAAAGATCAGTTTCTCTAGAACGTTCTAAAAAATGGATGTTTAGATGTCATTAAGTAGCTGTGAAGATAAATAAAGGTGTCCAATCTACTGACACGCGCACGGCTGCCAGAAAGTTGCGTCACGAGACATGAACCATATAGAATCTTTCATAAAGGCATATACGTCAATAAGATGTTCTCAAAAGTGCATTTTTCATTGTCATTAAGAAACAGCGAAGGGAAATAAATGGTTCCTTCAAACTGTCAAATGTATTATTGTCAGAAATTGGCTTCAAGAAAATCAAACAATCCAATGAGTTTCATAAAAGCATAAGAGTCATCAAAACGTCTTAATACGTTCATGCTTAGCTGTCATTAATTAGTTGTCAAGAGATATAAAGGGTTCCTCGCTATTGACAAATGCACGATTGCCAGATCTGGGTGTCAATAGACACGAGGCATAGGATGAGTTGCATAAATGCACTAGTGACAGGAAAACTAGTCAAATATGCATGTCTCCTGTCATTGCTAAGATGTGAAGAGCATTAAAGGGTTCCTATATATTGACAAATGTTTGATTGCCACAAATTGTTGTCAAGGGACTTCAACAGCTTAATGTTTTTCATAAAGGCATAATTGTCAACAAAACCTGCTCAAAAGTGCAGCATTTTCAGATATTAATTCGTTGTGGAGAGAAATAGATTCTCCCTATCAACTGAGAAAGCCATCATTGCCACATCCTTTTTTAAGGGGACTTGAACTTTCCAATTACTTTCACAAATGCATAAATGACAGCCAAAGTTCTCAAAAGTGGACGTTTATGTGATACTAATAGATGTGAAGAGATATAAAGGGTTCCTATCTATTGAAAAATGCATGATTGCCACAAAATGGCATGAAGAGACACGAATGATACAAGGTGTTTAACAAATTCATAAGCGTCAATACAACCTTCTCAAATTCTCCTTTCACCTGTCAAGAAATAGTTGTGAGCAGAAATAAAATGTATGTTTCTTTCTACTGACAAATGCATGATTGACAGAAATTGGCTTCATGAGACAGGAACATACAAGATGATTCATAAATGAAATTGCGTCAACAAGAAGGTCTGAAAGATGTATTTCACATATCCTTAAGTAGATGTGAAGGGCCATAGCATTATACTTTATAAAAGCATAAGAGTCATCAAAACGTCTTAAAACGTTCATGTTTCGCTGTCATTAGTTAGTTGTGAAGAGATATAAAGGCTTACTCGCTATAGACAAATGCACGATTGGCAGATATTGGCGTCAAGACGCACGAGGCATCGAATGAGTTTCATAAATGCACAAGTGTCAGGAATACTTTTCAAATATGCATGTCCAACTGTCATTGCCAAGATGTGAAGAGAAATAAAGGGTTCTTATATACGGACAAATATATGATTGCCACAAATTGTTGTCAAGGGACTTGAACAATAAAATGAGTTTCATAAAGGCATAAGTGTCAACAAAACCTTCTCAAAAGTGCAACATTTTCTGATTATAACTAGTTGTGAAGAGATGTAAATTCTTCCTATCTACTGAGAAATGCATCATTGTTCCATCATGTGTTGATGGGACTTGAACTGTCCAATGACTTTCACAAATGCATAAATGACAGCCAAAGTTCTCAAAAGTGGACGTTTAAGTGATATTAAATAGCTGTGAAGAAAAATAAAGTGTTCCTATCTACTGACAAATGCATGATTGCCACAAAATGGCGTGAAGAGATAAAATGATACAAGGTGTTTAATAATCTCATAAGCTCAACAAAACCTTCTCAAATGTTCATTTGACCTGTCAATAAATAGTTGTGAAGAGAAATAAAATGTTCCTTTCTACTGACAAATGCATGATTAACAGAAATTGGGGTCATGAGGCAGGAACATGCAAGAAATAGCAAAAGAAAAAGGTGCATGGTATTTCATATGCAAATGCACACAAGGACACGGTCTATTAAATGGGTTTCATAAAGTCATCAGTTTCTAGAAAACGTTCTGAAAAATGGATGTTTATATGTCATTAAGTAGCTGTGAAGAGAAATAAAGGGGTTCGATATACTGTCAAATGCACGCGTGCCAGAAAATTGCGTCACGAGACATGAACCATATAGAACCCTTTATAAAGGAAAATATGTCAATAAGATGTTCTCAAAAGTACATTTTTCATTGTCATTAAGTAACTGCGAAGGGAAATAAATGGTTCATTTAAACTGTCAAATGTATTATTGTCAGAAATTGGCTTCAAGAGAATCAAACAATCCAATGAGTTTCATAAAAGCATAAGAGTCATCAAAACGTCTTAATACGTTCATGCTTAGCTGACATGAATGAATGGTGAAGAGATATAAAGGCTTACTCGCTATTGACAAATGCACGATTGTTAGATCTGTGAGTGAAGAGACGCGAGGCATCGAATGAGTTGCATAAATGCACAAGTGTCAGGAAAACTTGACAAATATGCATATGTAACTGTCATTGCCAAGAAGTGAATAGAAATAAAGAGTTCCTGTATACTGACAAATGTATGATTGCCACAAATTGTTGTCAAGGGACTTGAACTGTCCAATGAGTTTCAAACAGGCATAATTGTCAACAAAACCTGCTCAAATGTGCAACATTTTCTGATTTTAATTAGTTGTGAAGAGAAATCAATTCTGCCTATCTACTGAGAAATGAATGATTGTTACTTCATGTCTTCATGGGACTTGAACTGTCCTAAGACTTTCACAAATGCATAAATGACAGCCAAAGTTCTCAAAAGTGGACGTTTATGATATATTAAGTAGATGTGAAGAGAAATAGAGGGTTCCAATCTATTGACAAAGGTATGTTTCCCAGAAAATGTCGTGAACAGACAACAATGATACAAGGTGTTTAATAAATTCATAAGCGTCAACAAAACCTTCTCAAATGTTCCTTTGACCTGTCAATAAATAGTTGTGAAGAGAAATACAATGTTCCTTTCTACTGACAAATGTACGATTGTCAGAAATTGGCTTCAAGAAAATCAAACAATCCAATGAGTTTCATAAAAGCATAAGAGTCATCAAAACGTCTTAATACGTTCATGCTTAGCTGACATTAATTAGTTGTGAAGATATATAAAGGGATCCTCGCTATTGAAAAATGCACCATTTACAGATCTGGGTGTCAAGAGACGCGAGGCATAGAATGAGTTGCAAAAATGCACTAGTGTCAGGAAATCTTGTTCAATATGCATGTCTACTGTCATTGCTAAGATGTGAAGGGAAATAAATGGTTCCTATATACTGACAAATGTGTGATTGCCACAAATTGTTGTCGAGGGACTTGAGCAGTGCCATGAGTTTCATAAAGGCATAATTGTCAACAAAACCGTCTCAAAAGTGCAACATTTTCTGATATTAATTAGTTGTGAAGTCAAATAAATTCTACCTATCCACTGAGAAATGCATGATTGCCACATCCTGTTTTCAGGGGACTTGACCTTTCCAATGACTTTCACAAATGCATAAATGACAGCCAAAGTTCCCAAAAGTGGACGGTTATGTGATATTAAGTAGTTGTGAAGAGATATAAAGGGTTCCTATCTACTGACAAATGCATGTGTGCCACAAAATGGCATGAAGAGACTCGAATGATACAAGGTGTTTAACAAATTCATAAGCGTCAATAAAACCTTCTCAAATTCTTCTTTCATAAAATGTTCCTTTCTACTGACAAATGCATGATTGACAGAAATTGGCGTCATCAGACATGAACCATATAGAATCTTTCATAAAGGCACATATGTCAATAATAAGATCTCATAAGTACATGTTTCATTGGCATTAAGTAACTGCGAAGGGAAATAAATGGTTTCTTTAAACTGTCAAATGTATTATTGTCTGAAATTGGCTTCAAGAGAATCAAACAATCCAACGAGTTTCCTAAAAGCATAAGTCATCGAAACGTCTTAAAACGTTCATGCTTAGCTGTCATGAATTAGTTGTGAAGAGATTTGAAGGCTTCCTCGCTATTGACAAATGCACGATTGGCATATATTGGCCTCAAGAGGCACGAGGCAACGAATGAGTTTCATAAATGCACAAGTGTCAGCAAAACTTGTCAAATATGCATGTCTACTGTCATTGGGAAGATGTGAAGAGAAATAAATCTATCCTGTATACGGACAAATGTATGATTGCCGCAAAATTGTTGTCAAGAGACTTGAACAATGGGTTTCATAAAGTCATCAGTTTCTCTAGAACGTTCTAAAAAATGGATGTTTAGATGTCATTTAAGTAGCTGTGAAGATAAATAAAGGTGTCCAATCTACTGACACGCGCACGGCTGCCAGAAAGTTGCGTCACGAGACATGAACCATATAGAATCTTTCATAAAGGCATATACGTCAATAAGATGTTCTCAAAAGTGCATTTTTCATTGTCATTAAGAAACAGCGAAGGGAAATAAATGGTTCCTTCAAACTGTCAAATGTATTATTGTCAGAAATTGGCTTCAAGAAAATCAAACAATCCAATGAGTTTCATAAAAGCATAAGAGTCATCAAAACGTCTTAATACGTTCATGCTTAGCTGTCATTTATTAGTTGTCAAGAGATATAAAGGGTTCCTCGCTATTGACAAATGCACGATTGCCAGATCTGGGTGTCAATAGACACGAGGCATAGGATGAGTTGCATAAATGCACTAGTGACAGGAAAACTAGTCAAATATGCATGTCTCCTGTCATTGCTAAGATGTGAAGAGCATTAAAGGGTTCCTATATATTGACAAATGTATGATTGCCACAAATTGTTGTCAAGGGACTTCAACAGTCCAATGTTTTTCATAAAGGCATAATTGTCAACAAAACCTGCTCAAAAGTGCAACATTTTCAGATATTAATTAGTTGTGAAGAGAAATAGATTCTCCCTATCAACTGAGAAAGCCATCATTGCCACATCCTGTTTTAAGGGGACTTGAACTTTCCAATGACTTTCACAAATGCATAAATGACAGCCAAAGTTCTCAAAAGTGGACGTTTATGTGATATTAATAGATGTGGAGAGATATAAAGGGTTCCTATCTATTGAAAAATGCATGATTGCCACAAAATGGCATGAAGAGACACGAATGATACAAGGTGTTTAACAAATTCATAAGCGTCAATACAACCTTCTCAAATTCTCCTTTCACCTGTCAAGAAATAGTTGTGAGCAGAAATAAAATGTATGTTTCTTTCTACTGACAAATGCATGATTGACATAAATTGGCTTCATGAGACAGGAACATACAAGATGATTCATAAATGAAATTGCGTCAACAAGAAGGTCTGAAAGATGTATTTCACATATCCTTAAGTAGATGTGAAGGGCCATAGCATTATACTTTATAAAAGCATAAGAGTCATCAAAACGTCTTAAAACGTTCATGTTTCGCTGTCATTAATTAGCTGTGAAGAGATATAAAGGCTCACTCGCTATTGACAAATGCACGATTGGCAGATATTGGCGTCAAGACGCACGAGGCATCGAATGAGTTTCACAAATGCACAAGTGTCAGGAATACTTTTCAAATATGCATGTCCAACTGTCATTGCCAAGATGTGAAGAGAAATAAAGGGTTCTTATATACGGACAAATATATGATTGCCACAAATTGTTGTCAAGGGACTTGAACAGTAAAATGAGTTTCATAAAGGCATAAGTGTCAACAAAACCTTCTCAAAAGTGCAACATTTTCTGATTATAACTAGTTGTGAAGAGATGTAAATTCTTCCTATCTACTGAGAAATGCATCATTGTTCCATCATGTGTTGATGGGACTTGAACTGTCCAATGACTTTCACAAATGCATAAATGACAGCCAAAGTTCTCAAAAGTGGACGTTTATGTGATATTAATAGATGTGAAGAGATATAAAGGGTTCCTATCTATTGAAAAATGCATGATTGCCACAAAATGGCATGAAGAGACACGAATGATACAAGGTGTTTAACAAATTCATAAGCGTCAATACAACCTTCTCAAATTCTCCTTTCACCTGTCAAGAAATAGTTGTGAGCAGAAATAAAATGTATGTTTCTTTCTACTGACAAATGCATGATTGACAGAAATTGGCTTCATGAGACAGGAACATACAAGATGATTCATAAATGAAATTGCGTCAACAAGAAGGTCTGAAAGATGTATTTCACATATCCTTAAGTAGATGTGAAAAGCCATAGCATTATACTTCATAAAAGCATAAGAGTCATCAAAACGTCTTAAAACGTTCATGTTTCGCTGTCATTAATTAGTTGTGAAGAGATATAAAGGCTTACTCGCTATTGACAAATGCACGATTGGCAGATATTGGCGTCAAGACGCACGAGGCATCGAATGAGTTTCATAAATGCACAAGTGTCAGGAATACTTTTCAAATATGCATGTCCAACTGTCATTGCGAAGATGTGAAGAGAAATAAAGGGTTCTTATATACGGACAAATATATGATTGCCACAAATTGTTGTCAAGGGACTTGAACAGTAAAATGAGTTTCATAAAGGCATAAGTGTCAACAAAACCTTCTCAAAAGTGCAACATTTTCTGATTATAACTAGTTGTGAAGAGATGTAAATTCTTCCTATCTACTGAGAAATGCATCATTGTTCCATCATGTGTTGATGGGACTTGAACTGTCCAATGACTTTCACAAATGCATAAATGACAGCCAAAGTTCTCAAAAGTGGACGTTTAAGTGATATTAAATAGCTGTGAAGAAAAATAAAGTGTTCCTATCTACTGACAAATGCATGATTGCCACAAAATGGCGTGAAGAGATAAGAATGATACAAGGTGTTTAATAATCTCATAAGCTCAACAAAACCTTCTCAAATGTTCATTTGACCTGTCAATAAATAGTTGTGAAGAGAAATAAAATGTTCCTTTCTACTGACAAATGCATGATTAACAGAAATTGGGGTCATGAGGCAGGAACATACAAGATTTTTCATAAAGAAATAGCGTCAAACAAGAAGGTCTCAAAGGTGCATTTCACATGTCATTAAGTAGATGTGAAGAGACATATCATTATACTTTATACTAGCAAATGCATGATGGCAAGAAATTGGTTTCAAGAGACACGGTCTATTAAATGGGTTTCATAAAGTCATCAGTTTCTAGAAAACGTTCTGAAAAATGGATGTTTATATGTCATTAAGTAGCTGTGAAGAGAAATAAAGGGGTTCGATATACTGTCAAATGCACGCGTGCCAGAAAATTGCGTCACGAGACATGAACCATATAGAACCCTTTATAAAGGAAAATATGTCAATAAGATGTTCTCAAAAGTACATTTTTCATTGTCATTAAGTAACTGCGAAGGGAAATAAATGGTTCATTTAAACTGTCAAATGTATTATTGTCAGAAATTGGCTTCAAGAGAATCAAACAATCCAATGAGTTTCATAAAAGCATAAGAGTCATCAAAACGTCTTAATACGTTCATGCTTAGCTGACATGAATGAATGGTGAAGAGATATAAAGGCTTACTCGCTATTGACAAATGCACGATTGTTAGATCTGTGAGTGAAGAGACGCGAGGCATCGAATGAGTTGCATAAATGCACAAGTGTCAGGAAACTTGACAAATATGCATATGTAACTGTCATTGCCAAGAAGTGAATAGAAATAAAGAGTTCCTGTATACTGACAAATGTATGATTGCCACAAATTGTTGTCAAGGGACTTGAACTGTCCAATGAGTTTCAAACAGGCATAATTGTCAACAAAACCTGCTCAAATGTGCAACATTTTCTGATTTTAATTAGTTGTGAAGAGAAATCAATTCTGCCTATCTACTGAGAAATGAATGATTGTTACATCATGTCTTCATGGGACTGGAACTGTCCTAAGACTTTCACAAATGCATAAATGACAGCCAAAGGTCTCAAAAGTGGACGTTTATGATATATTAAGTAGATGTGAAGAGAAATAGAGGGTTCCAATCTATTGACAAAGGTATGTTTCCCAGAAAATGTCGTGAACAGACAACAATGATACAAGGTGTTTAATAAATTCATAAGCGTCAACAAAACCTTCTCAAATGTTCCTTTGACCTGTCAATAAATAGTTGTGAAGAGAAATACAATGTTCCTTTCTACTGACAAATGTACGATTGTCAGAAATTGGCTTCAAGAAAATCAAACAATCCAATGAGTTTCATAAAAGCATAAGAGTCATCAAAACGTCTTAATACGTTCATGCTTAGCTGACATTAATTAGTTGTGAAGAGATATAAAGGGATCCTCGCTATTGAAAAATGCACCATTGACAGATCTGGGTGTCAAGAGACGCGAGGCATAGAATGAGTTGCAAAAATGCACTAGTGTCAGGAAATCTTGTTAAATATGCATGTCTACTGTCATTGCTAAGATGTGAAGGGAAATAAATGGTTCCTATATACTGACAAATGTGTGATTGCCACAAATTGTTGTCGAGGGACTTGAGCAGTGCCATGAGTTTCATAAAGGCATAATTGTCAACAAAACCGTCTCAAAAGTGCAACATTTTCTGATATTAATTAGTTGTGAAGTCAAATAAATTCTACCTATCCACTGAGAAATGCATGATTGCCACATCCTGTTTTCAGGGGACTTGACCTTTCCAATGACTTTCACAAATGCATAAATGACAGCCAAAGTTCCCAAAAGTGGACGTTTATGTGATATTAAGTAGTTGTGAAGAGATATAAAGGGTTCCTATCTACTGACAAATGCATGTGTGCCACAAAATGGCATGAAGAGACTCGAATGATACAAGGTGTTTAACAAATTCATAAGCGTCAATAAAACCTTCTCAAATTCTTCTTTCATAAAATGTTCCTTTCTACTGACAAATGCATGATTGACAGAAATTGGCGTCATCAGACATGAACCATATAGAATCTTTCATAAAGGCAAATATGTCAATAATAAGATCTCATAAGTACATGTTTCATTGTCATTAAGTAACTGCGAAGGGAAATAAATGGTTTCTTTAAACTGTCAAATGTATTATTGTCTGAAATTGGCTTCAAGAGAATCAAACAATCCAATGAGTTTCCTAAAAGCCTAAGTCATCGAAACGTCTTAAAACGTTCATGCTTAGCTGTCATGAATTAGTTGTGAAGAGATTTGAAGGCTTCCTCGCTATTGACAAATGCACGATTGGCATATATTGGCCTCAAGAGGCACGAGGCAACGAATGAGTTTCATAAATGCACAAGTGTCAGCAAAACTTGTCAAATATTCATGTCTACTGTCATTGGGAAGATGTGAAGAGAAATAAATATATCCTGTATACGGACAAATGTATGATTGCCGCAAAATTGTTGTCAAGAGACTTGAACAATGGGTTTCATAAAGTCATCAGTTTCTCTAGAACGTTCTAAAAAATGGATGTTTAGATGTCATTTAAGTAGCTGTGAAGATAAATAAAGGTGTCCAATCTACTGACACGCGCACGGCTGCCAGAAAGTTGCGTCACGAGACATGAACCATATAGAATCTTTCATAAAGGCATATACGTCAATAAGATGTTCTCAAAAGTGCATTTTTCATTGTCATTAAGAAACAGCGAAGGGAAATAAATGGTTCCTTCAAACTGTCAAATGTATTATTGTCAGAAATTGGCTTCAAGAAAATCAAACAATCCAATGAGTTTCATAAAAGCATAAGAGTCATCAAAACGTCTTAATACGTTCATGCTTAGCTGTCATTAATTAGTTGTCAAGAGATATAAAGGGTTCCTCGCTATTGACAAATGCACGATTGCCAGATCTGGGTGTCAATAGACACGAGGCATAGGATGAGTTGCATAAATGCACTAGTGACAGGAAAACTAGTCAAATATGCATGTCTCCTGTCATTGCTAAGATGTGAAGAGCATTAAAGGGTTCCTATATATTGACAAATGTTTGATTGCCACAAATTGTTGTCAAGGGACTTCAACAGTCCAATGTTTTTCATAAAGGCATAATTGTCAACAAAACCTGCTCAAAAGTGCAACATTTTCAGATATTAATTAGTTGTGAAGAGAAATAGATTCTCCCTATCAACTGAGAAAGCCATCATTGCCACATCCTTTTTTAAGGGGACTTGAACTTTCCAATTACTTTCACAAATGCATAAATGACAGCCAAAGTTCTCAAACGTGGACGTTTATGTGATATTAATAGATGTGAAGAGATATAAAGGGTTCCTATCTATTGAAAAATGCATGATTGCCACAAAATGGCATGAAGAGACACGAATGATACAAGGTGTTTAACAAATTCATAAGCGTCAATACAACCTTCTCAAATTCTCCTTTCACCTGTCAAGAAATAGTTGTGAGCAGAAATAAAATGTATGTTTCTTTCTACTGACAAATGCATGATTGACAGAAATTGGCTTCATGAGACAGGAACATACAAGATGATTCATAAATGAAATTGCGTCAACAAGAAGGTCTGAAAGATGTATTTCACATATCCTTAAGTAGATGTGAAGGGCCATAGCATTATACTTTATAAAAGCATAAGAGTCATCAAAACGTCTTAAAACGTTCATGTTTCGCTGTCATTAGTTAGTTGTGAAGAGATATAAAGGCTTACTCGCTATTGACAAATGCACGATTGGCAGATATTGGCGTCAAGACGCACGAGGCATCGAATGAGTTTCATAAATGCACAAGTGTCAGGAATACTTTTCAAATATGCATGTCCAACTGTCATTGCCAAGATGTGAAGAGAAATAAAGGGTTCTTATATACGGACAAATATATGATTGCCACAAATTGTTGTCAAGGGACTTGAACAGTAAAATGAGTTTCATAAAGGCATAAGTGTCAACAAAACCTTCTCAAAAGTGCAACATTTTCTGATTATAACTAGTTGTGAAGAGATGTAAATTCTTCCTATCTACTGAGAAATGCATCATTGTTCCATCATGTGTTGATGGGACTTGAACTGTCCAATGACTTTCACAAATGCATAAATGACAGCCAAAGTTCTCAAAAGTGGACGTTTAAGTGATATTAAATAGCTGTGAAGAAAAATAAAGTGTTCCTATCTACTGACAAATGCATGATTGCCACAAAATGGCATGAAGAGATAAGAATGATACAAGGTGTTTAATAATCTCATAAGCTCAACAAAACCTTCTCAAATGTTCATTTGACCTGTCAATAAATAGTTGTGAAGAGAAATAAAATGTTCCTTTCTACTGACAAATGCATGATTAACAGAAATTGGGGTCATGAGGCAGGAACATACAAGATTTTTCATAAAGAAATAGCGTCAAACAAGAAGGTATCAAAGGTGCATTTCACATGTCATTAATTAGATATGAAGAGACACATCATTATACTTTATACTAGCAAATGCATGATGGCAAGAAATTGGTTTCAAGAGACACGGTCTATTAAATGGGTTTCATAAAGTCATCAGTTTCTAGAAAACGTTCTGAAAAATGGATGTTTATATGTCATTAAGTAGCTGTGAAGAGAAATAAAGGGGTTCGATATACTGTCAAATGCACGCGTGCCAGAAAATTGCGTCACGAGACATGAACCATATAGAATCCTTTATAAAGGAAAATATGTCAATAAGAAGTTCTCAAAAGTACAGTTTTCATTGTCATTAAGTAACTGCGAAGGGAAATAAATGGTTCATTTAAACTGTCAAATGTATTATTGTCAGAAATTGGCTTCAAGAGAATCAAACAATCCAATGAGTTTCATAAAAGCATAAGAGTCATCAAAACGTCTTAATACGTTCATGCTTAGCTGACATGAATGAATGGTGAAGAGATATAAAGGCTTACTCGCTATTGACAAATGCACGATTGTTAGATCTGGGAGTGAAGAGACGCGAGGCATCGAATGAGTTGCATAAATGCACAAGTGTCAGGAAAACTTGACAAATATGCATATCTAACTGTCATTGCCAAGAAGTGAATAGAAATAAAGAGTTCCTGTATACTGACAAATGTATGATTGCCACACATTGTTGTCAAGGGACTTGAACTGTCCAATGAGTTTCAAACAGGCATAATTGTCAACAAAACCTGCTCAAATGTGCAACAATTTCTGATGTTAATTAGTTGTGAAGAGAAATCAATTCTGCCTATCTACTGAGAAATGAATGATTGTTACATCATGTCTTCATGGGACTTGAACTGTCCAAAGACTTTCACAAATGCATAAATGACAGCCAAAGTTCTCAAAAGTGGACGTTTATGATATATTAAGTAGATGTGAAGAGAAATAGAGGGTTCCAATCTATTGACAAAGGTATGTTTCCCAGAAAATGTCGTGAACAGACAACAATGATACAAGGTGTTTAATAAATTCATAAGCGTCAACAAAACCTTCTCAAATGTTCCTTTGACCTGTCAATAAATAGTTGTGAAGAGAAATACAATGTTCCTTTCTACTGACAAATGTACGATTGTCACAAATTGGCTTCAAGAAAATCAAACAATCCAATGAGTTTCATAAAAGAATAAGAGTCATCAAAACGTCTTAATACGTTCATGCTTAGCTGACATTAATTAGTTGTGAAGATATATAAAGGGATCCTCGCTATTGAAAAATGCACCATTGACAGATCTGGGTGTCAAGAGACGCGAGGCATAGAATGAGTTGCAAAAATGCACTAGTGTCAGGAAATCTTGTTAAATATGCATGTCTACTGTCATTGCTAAGATGTGAAGGGAAATAAATGGTTCCTATATACTGACAAATGTGTGATTGCCACAAATTGTTGTCGATGGACTTGAGCAGTGCCATGAGTTTCATAAAGGCATAATTGTTAACAAAACCGTCTCAAAAGTGCAACATTTTCTGATATTAATTACTTGTGAAGTCAAATAAATTCTACCTATCCACTGAGAAATGCATGATTGCCACATCCTGTTTTCAGAGGACTTGACCTTTCCAATGACTTTCACAAATGCATAAATGACAGCCAAAGTTCCCAAAAGTGGACGGTTATGTGATATTAAGTAGTTGTGAAGAGATATAAAGGGTTCCTATCTACTGACAAATGCATGTGTGCCACAAAATGGCATGAAGAGACTCGAATGATACAAGGTGTTTAACAAATTCATAAGCGTCAATAAAACCTTCTCAAATTCTTCTTTCATAAAATGTTCCTTTCTACTGACAAATGCATGATTGACAGAAATTGGCGTCATCAGACATGAACCATATAGAATCTTTCATAAAGGCACATATGTCAATAATAAGATCTCATAAGTACATGTTTCATTGTCATTAAGTAACTGCGAAGGGAAATAAATGGTTTCTTTAAACTGTCAAATGTATTATTGTCTGAAATTGGCTTCAAGAGAATCAAACAATCCAATGAGTTTCCTAAAAGCATAAGTCATCGAAACGTCTTAAAACGTTCATGCTTAGCTGTCATGAATTAGTTGTGAAGAGATTTGAAGGCTTCCTCGCTATTGACAAATGCACGATTGGCATATATTGGCCTCAAGAGGCACGAGGCAACGAATGAGTTTCATAAATGCACAAGTGTCAGCAAAACTTGTCAAATATGCTTGTCTACTATCATTGGGAAGATGTGAAGGGAAATAAATCTATCCTGTATACGGACAAATGTACGATTGCCTCAAAATTGTTGTCAAGAGACTTGAACAATGGGTTTCATAAAGTCATCAGTTTCTCTAGAACGTTCTAAAAAATGGATGTTTAGATGTCATTTAAGTAGCTGTGAAGATAAATAAAGGTGTCCAATCTACTGACACGCGCACGGCTGCCAGAAAGTTGCGTCACGAGACATGAACCATATAGAATCTTTCATAAAGGCATATACGTCAATAAGATGTTCTCAAAAGTGCATTTTTCATTGTCATTAAGAAACAACGAAGGGAAATAAATGGTTCCTTCAAACTGTCAAATGTATTATTGTCAGAAATTGGCTTCAAGAAAATCAAACAATCCAATGAGTTTCATAAAAGCATAAGAGTCATCAAAACGTCTTAATACGTTCATGCTTAGCTGTCATTAATTAGTTGTCAAGAGATATAAAGGGTTCCTCGCTATTGACAAATGCACGATTGCCAGATCTGGGTGTCAAAAGACACGATTCAAAGGATGAGTTGCATAAATGCACTAGTGACAGGAAAACTAGTCAAATATGCATGTCTCCTGTCATTGCTAAGATGTGAAGAGCATTAAAGGGTTCCTATATATTGACAAATGTATGATTGCCACAAATTGTTGTCAAGGGACTTCAACAGTCCAATGTTTTTCATAAAGGCATAATTGTCAACAAATCTGCTCAAAAGTGCAACATTTTCAGGTATTAATTAGTTGTGAAGAGAAATAGATTCTCCCTATCAACTGAGAAAGCCATCATTGCCACATCCTGTTTTAAGGGGACTTGAACTTTCCAATGACTTTCACAAATGCATAAATGACAGCCAAAGTTCTCAAAAGTGGACGTTTATGTGATATTAATAGATGTGAAGAGATATAAAGGGTTCCTATCTATTGAAAAATGCATGATTGCCACAAAATGGCATGAAGAGACACGAATGATACAAGGTGTTTAACAAATTCATAAGCGTCAATACAACCTTCTCAAATTCTCCTTTCACCTGTCAAGAAATAGTTGTGAGCAGAAATAAAATGTATGTTTCTTTCTACTGACAAATGCATGATTGACAGAAATTGGCTTCATGAGACAGGAACATACAAGATGATTCATAAATGAAATTGCGTCAACAAGAAGGTCTGAAAGATGTATTTCACATATCCTTAAGTAGATGTGAAGGGCCATAGCATTATACTTTATAAAAGCATAAGAGTCATCAAAACGTCTTAAAACGTTCATGTTTCGCTGTCATTAATTAGTTGTGAAGAGATATAAAGGCTCACTCGCTATTGACAAATGCACGATTGGCAGATATTGGCGTCAAGACGCACGAGGCATCGAATGAGTTTCATAAATGCACAAGTGTCAGGAATACTTTTCAAATATGCATGTCCAACTGTCATTGCGAAGATGTGAAGAGAAATAAAGGGTTCTTATATACGGACAAATATATGATTGCCACAAATTGTTGTCAAGGGACTTGAACAGTAAAATGAGTTTCATAAAGGCATAAGTGTCAACAAAACCTTCTCAAAAGTGCAACATTTTCTGATTATAACTAGTTGTGAAGAGATGTAAATTCTTCCTATCTACTGAGAAATGCATCATTGTTCCATCATGTGTTGATGGGACTTGAACTGTCCAATGACTTTCACAAATGCATAAATGACAGCCAAAGTTCTCAAAAGTGGACGTTTAAGTGATATTAAATAGCTGTGAAGAAAAATAAAGTGTTCCTATCTACTGACAAATGCATGATTGCCACAAAATGGCGTGAAGAGATAAGAATGATACAAGGTGTTTAATAATCTCATAAGCTCAACAAAACCTTCTCAAATGTTCATTTGACCTGTCAATAAATAGTTGTGAAGAGAAATAAAATGTTCCTTTCTACTGACAAATGCATGATTAACAGAAATTGGGGTCATGAGGCAGGAACATACAAGATTTTTCATAAAGAAATAGCGTCAAACAAGAAGGTCTCAAAGGTGCATTTCACATGTCATTAAGTAGATGTGAAGAGACATATCATTATACTTTATACTAGCAAATGCATGATGGCAAGAAATTGGTTTCAAGAGACACGGTCTATTAAATGGGTTTCATAAAGTCATCAGTTTCTAGAAAATGTTCTGAAAAATGGATGTTTATATGTCATTAAGTAGCTGTGAAGAGAAATAAAGGGGTTCGATATACTGTGAAATGCACGCGTGCCAGAAAATTGCGTCACGAGACATGAACCATATAGAATCCTTTATAAAGGAAAATATGTCAATAAGAAGTTCTCAAAAGTACAGTTTTCATTGTCATTAAGTAACTGCGAAGGGAAATAAATGGTTCATTTAAACTGTCAAATGTATTATTGTCAGAAATTGGCTTCAAGAGAATCAAACAATCCAATGAGTTTCATAAAAGCATAAGAGTCATCAAAACGTCTTAATACGTTCATGCTTAGCTGACATGAATGAATGGTGAAGAGATATAAAGGCTTACTCGCTATTGACAAATGCACGATTGTTAGATCTGGGAGTGAAGAGACGCGAGGCATCGAATGAGTTGCATAAATGCACAAGTGTCAGGAAAACTTGACAAATATGCATATCTAACTGTCATTGCCAAGAAGTGAATAGAAATAAAGAGTTCCTGTATACTGACAAATGTATGATTGCCACACATTGTTGTCAAGGGACTTGAACTGTCCAATGAGTTTCAAACAGGCATAATTGTCAACAAAACCTGCTCAAATGTGCAACAATTTCTGATGTTAATTAGTTGTGAAGAGAAATCAATTCTGCCTATCTACTGAGAAATGAATGATTGTTACATCATGTCTTCATGGGACTTGAACTGTCCAAAGACTTTCACAAATGCATAAATGACAGCCAAAGTTCTCAAAAGTGGACGTTTATGATATATTAAGTAGATGTGAAGAGAAATAGAGGGTTCCAATCTATTGACAAAGGTATGTTTCCCAGAAAATGTCGTGAACAGACAACAATGATACAAGGTGTTTAATAAATTCATAAGCGTCAACAAAACCTTCTCAAATGTTCCTTTGACCTGTCAATAAATAGTTGCGAAGAGAAATACAATGTTCCTTTCTACTGACAAATGTACGATTGTCACAAATTGGCTTCAAGAAAATCAAA